>JASANB010002645.1:0-25474 GCA_030248155.1 Sabatieria punctata
CAAAAGAAAATTAAGTTTCGCAAAATTGGTCTAAAAATTTGTCATAAATTTGATATAAATTTGCCTGGTTTTGGTAACTCAACTCTTCAAAAACTGAGACAAAACATAGAAAAACAACAAGTTCAGTCTAAAGTTGACCGTGTTCATATTTTATCTCACTGATATCAACTCATTAAGTGCAAATTTCCAGACCATTTGTCACCGCATCTGTCAAAAGTTCAACTGATTTTGGCATGCTATGTCCCTAGTCAGGATTTGAACTGTTTTCATAGGAATTACGTGTTGATTTTTTCAAATCTATATTTGATTCAGAGCAAATACTGTAACAAATTTAGATCAAATTAAATTAATTAATTTGGGTGCCAAGCAAATTATAATAATAATAGTTGTTTAATTTCAAAATAGATTTACTCGGAAACACTAATTCCTTCCAGGATCCGTTTAACTGGGCTCAGCAGTGGGTAGTGATTTTAAAAGGAATGGAATGAAACATTTTCCAAGCACTAAAACCTTGCACCCTGTACCCAAGAGGGCACTATAAATGAATTCAATTTTATTTTCGCAAACCCCTAACTGCCCTATAGTATCCGGTAAAACAACACGCTAACTTTTTGTTTGGGGCGAGCTACCTACCTAGTATATGAGTAGTAGAAAAGTTAGCTGTCAAGTAAAAAGGCAACTTGAAGGAACAGCTTTGCAACAAACAAGGCGTGGCGGAAGAAAAGTTGAAAAACACCTCATCTAGGCTCAATCTCCCAAGGGTCTTGGCGCTTTTGATGAAGAAGGATAGCCAATTACGTGGGAACTACTTACGTCAGCTCTTCGTCAAAAAAAATTTCGCGTCCATATCCTTATAGTACCCGACTTTTACAATTTGTGGGCTACGCTTAAGACAACATTGCGGTTAAAACTTTAGTGCGCAAGACTAAAATTTTACACGTACGAAAATATCTTTTACCGCTTTATGCTTACAAATTTGTTTCTAACGTCAAATGGAAGGCGTAAAGAAAACAGAAGCGAGAGACGTGCAAAAACGATTTACTATTAGAGATTGAGTTAATAATTTGCTCGGTAGAGAGGCTAAACTACCAGTTAACGATGGCAGTTAGCTGCTAAAGCTGCAGCCTCCTCAGCTAATTCGACGTGGAGGCGCTTTTCGTAGTCACACCTATGGGCGGCAGGAGAATTTACGAGCGGACAATAATGAAGGCTTTCTCAGGTCGGCGTTATTAGCATAAGCATTAGACTCTGAAAAGCAGTCAAAACAGGTCCTGCTAAGTCTGAGATAAATAATCGTTCACGTCTCTTAATCAATGACTGCCTAATGCAAATTTTGAATTGTGGCTTTATGCTAATTGATATTATTCTGAGGGGGCGACCACTCTCCGGTTTAACACCTTTTATATAAGACGCTTCAGATTTATTGTACCTGGTGATAGGGAACGACCGGAACCGGATTTTTGGGTCCGATCGGAATCGGAATCGGAATCGGAACTCAAGTACAGTTCCGAATCGGAATTTTTCGGAATCGGAACTTTTTTGAAAATCGGTTTAAAATTTTGGAATAACCTGTTTTTGGCAAAGAAACAGTGATTACGCAACCATCCTTTACAATTCCATGCAAACATCCAGTACAAATCACCATGTCAAACGATAATGATGCATTAAAATTGCCAACCATCACTAGCAAAATTCAAAGCGCGCAAATTATACTTTAAAAACGACAATTTTTCAACGTTTTCAGTAGAGTGCGAACTGGTATTGGGTATTGCGTGTATTGGGGTGTTTTCAGGCTTCAAGTGACTTCTGTCGCCTTCAGAAATGCGTTTTGACACTTTAAACGTCCGTTCACTGGCTTTGATCATACTATTTTAGGTGTTTGAAGACTGCCGAGTGCTTCAGACTCAGTGCTTCCACAAACGAAGTGGTGCTAACTTTCATTTTTTACTTAGTGGGATTACAGTAGGTTATTGGTTACTAAACTACGCAGATTGTCGATTGCACAGCAAAGAGGACACGCAATAGTTCGCAAGAAAAGTTGTTTGATTTCCTAAAAATTTAGCAAAGGTTCCGAAAAATTCCGAGACCTATGAGTTCAGAATCGGAATCGGAATCGGAACTGCCAGTTCCGATCGGAATCGGAATCGGAATCGGAATTCCGGTCGTTCCCTACCTGGTGAAGGCTGTTGTTGTTTGGTATTGGATTTTCCGATGTGTATGTAAAAGACACATTTACTGTCAAATGTGTATGACAATTTGTGTAGACACATTCCACAAAACAATGTGTATTTTTGTGTATTGTGCTGAAGATACAAATTTCTGGTAGATCATAAATAAATGTAACAGGTCATCCGCCGAAGGGGGTTAGGGGGTTGGGGCGTGTGAGCCCAAATTTTGGGAGGTTGGGTTGGGCACTAAAAAACGCTCAAAAATAGTCTAAATTTTGGTTGAAATACAGCTAAAAGTAGGTGTTTTAGGGCGATTTTGGCAATTTTTGTGTCTGAAATTTGTGCGTGCAACTAGGCATGCGAGTACTTACTTTTGCTCAGTTTAGCTTAAATGTATGAGTGTACACATCGAAAAAAGAATGTGTATTATTATTGTGTATGTGTAAACACAAAGAACAGTAGCGAAAGCGCTGATATGTAGATATAATGAAATAGACTTTATTAGTTTCTCCCTCCAGTCACTGGTCCATCACTCTACAATGGCACTGACAGTGGGTCAACTGTTTGCTTCTCTCCTTCCGCATCTTGCTTTGCTTCAGCAGTCTGCGTGTGTACGACGGCAGCATGAACCGTTTGCTCTTCAGACTCTCCCCATCCTTCTCGCTGAGACCGTTGCTCAAAGCTAAACTTGAACAGGTTTATTAAACTGCACTTGGTAAGCACTACAAAATTTTAGCTAAATTGAACGAAGAAAGGTAAAAAAGTTAAAGCGTAGCTGGGAATCGAACCCAGCACCTTTGAATTTCCCGTCCAATGCACTAACCATTATGCTACACGCTGAAGCCAGACCAACACCTTAACTAGAGCCTTGACAAGCCAGACAAACAATCTGGTATCTCAAAAAATCTATTTTCAGGTCATAGATGTGGCGGGTGCCCGGGGGGACGAAAATGGAAATCTACCAAACGTTGCTAGAAAGCCTCCAGATGCGTTTTTAAGCCACAGAAATTAATTTTGACAACTACGCAATTTCGCACGCTTCCTCCGGACAACTACGCACTGAACCCAAAATTTTCGCAAATTTAACAGGAAAGTTTTGAATTTTAAGTGAAATTTTTGAATTTTTCGCCTAAACATTTACAAACAACAAATCAAATTTCCCGACAAAGTAATAATTTGAGCATTTCGCCAGGCAACACACACTGTTTCTGTCGGACTTTGCATAAAGAAACTTAGTCTAATCCATAGTTGATTGGTCTCAGATTTTGATGATTTTAATGAATACCACTGCTACAAATACGTACAGTACATTTCAGTTTGGAAATTTGAAGTAAATCCTGCTGTTTTCTCTACCCGCAATTCGGTACTCTATTTTGTAGAGAAATTGCTAAGACAAAATACGTACAACAAAAAAATTAACATTATGTACGTATGCCATCAGTAGCCCTTTGGCGCAGAATATACTCCATAAGGTACTGGCACCATATATGGTTTTACTACCCTAAGTACCAGTACCGTATATGGTGCCGTTGCCGTAAACGGCGTTAGGTGCCTGACCGTATTAGTAGGTGTCAAGTATTAGTACCTATATTTTCAAGTAGACTTACGTCATACATGTAACAGCTCCGGGCCGACCTGGAGGGAGGGGGTAGGGGGGCTTCCTCAGGTGGGGGGTCGAGGGGGGTCCCAAATTTCAGAAAGCTCCTAAACGCCTGGGAATGCGTTTCTAGCACGTTTTTTTCAGTAAGGACGCTAAAAATCACTATTTTAAGCTGCCAAACAGCGTTTTAGAGATAAAAACAAGCAAAAAATGACAAATAGGGCTTCCAAAAACACCGATTTCTCTTCAATATCAGCAGTGGAAACGCCAAATTCGGTTCCCAAAGGCTTTTCAAGCGAATTTTAGGCTAAAAATTAGTGATTTCTGAGCCAGCTTGTTAGTACTGGGAGCCACTACAAGTACTTGTATTTTTGGGTCGGGGGGGGGGTCCCTTAACCTGTCTCGGTGGGGGGGGGGGTGAGGGGGGTTGGCCTTTTCAGCTAGGGGGCAACCCCCAAACCCCCCTCCCCTAGTACATGTATGGTTTACGTTCTCAACTTTCTTTCAGGTATACATATACCCAGGTTTCAGGTTCAGATATTACCAACTGTTTAAATTTAGTTTAAATCTTGCAGGCTTAGGAAGTGAAGTTTAAAATCTAGTCACCGTTGTCAAACTAAGTGCACATGCTTCGTAAAAGACAAAGTTTTGAATCGAATCGAGGGAATTCCCGTGTCAAAATAAACGCATGTCTACCTTCACGTCCACAGACCAGCAGACAGACAAGCAGGAGGAGAAAAGTTAGGCGGCCTTCCATTTCACAAGCACGAAGCTCTCTCTTTAGCGCGGAATAAGGCGCTTCTGGCGATAATCATCAGCTCTATGGCGTAAACACTATGCCCTGATTTGCAAACACAGTAGTGCATTAGGCTAACTACTACCGCCTAAAGCGAACAGCTTCATTAAGCCGTTAGCGATGACGCAAATCTCGAACTTTGATCATTTCTAATTAGGTTAGCTTTGTTCTTGTTGTACTTTCTAAATTACCAAACCGCCTTACACTGGAGCTACCGGTTTTGTCCTGGTCGCCTCGCCAGTTTGCATATTTTTCTTATTAACAAATTTTGATAAACTTTGTAATATAAATTGAAAACAGACAAGCTAAACGGCACTAATTATGGCTTTATTTGCGAGATTATTTCCTTTCTCGAAGTAGAGTCGACCAACTGAAGTGAGACCGTCTGATACTTGGGACTATTTATACCCTTAATATCCGCAGCGCATGGCGCGTTTTACCGAAAAATTTTTAGCCGTAGAATTTCCGCGTTTTTTCTTCCGCTGCGGTTCTAAATTACGAAATTTTTCTCTTCACATTTCTGTCGTTTTGTTGTCAGCTGCTTCTCTCCCGGAATACTGTTGCTAAGTAAATTTATTTGAAATATAATTTAATTATAATTTACTTACCATACAATTTACTTGTATTACTCGCCTTTTCTGGCTGTTTTAACGCTGAAGTACGTACTATAGCTAAAACCTATGTACATACCCGCATCAATCTATTCACATTAAAGACTGGTTGTAGCACGGGAAGACAAGACAAGCGCAAACGTGAGTCTTTTCCTCTCCCGGAAAAGCAACCAAAAGTGTCTTGAATTTTGTTCTATGTACTGTTACGTCTTTGAAGCTTTAAACAAATACGCGAAGTACTACTAGTAATTTTTCTCCTTTGTCCGATACGTGTGTTTAACTAGTCTGATGTGCCGGTGCGATCTATTCTATGCATTCAAAATTTAAGCTAGCCCGGTCAGCAGGGCTCTCTAAGTTCGGCCTATTTCACATAAAAATTGTGTTAATTTTTACAAAACTTTTATAACGTTTAAGTTGCCCTTGTGAGTTGCGAAATCAAGACGACAATTGGGTCCGCTTCCACGAAATTAACTTCACTCCTTGTTTCCGCAAAAATTTCACTATTATGATTGTGAATGATATGAATAAGCAAAAACTTATGACTAAGAGGTATATAGTTTGTTTCGTCGTCGTTTTCCCATTCCAAGTCAGATGTGGAGCGTGAATTACATTTTTGGAAACGCTCCACGCAGCATGGATATTTAGGGTATAAATAGTCCCAAGTCCGCCTGATTGGTCGATTGATTGGGCCACGCCCTCCGGAGCGCTGCTGATTGGCGCTTTGTGACAGAGCCGACGACGTTGATTGGTCAAACTCCAATCTGAAATGGTTTTCCGTTAGGTCGGCGCTGCTATCGCTCGCTTTCTCTCATCAACGGAGGAGATAATCGTTCAGCTAGCTTTCCACTGACGATTAGCTACACCATGCGTGGACTAGCACAACACAATATGGACTGGGCGCCGCAAATCCATACAAGGAAGGCGAGTCAACTGCTGCGGTATGTAGTAGTAGTATTATACAGTATAGATCAAAAAAAATGTCCCATCGCTTTTTCGGCCTTCACTCAAACGTTTCGTTCTCAGTCACTTCTTTACCGATTTGGCTCAAATTTTCAGCAAAAATTAACAACATGGTTGGCTAAATATTCTGCAAGTGTGGTGCCAAAATTCCGACTCATACTGGTTTTATGACCCGAAAACTAGGAATGAGGGTGGTCCACGCAAATTTAATTTTTTTCGGTAATACAAGGAGTACAGTCCTGAAACTTGCAGGAATGATTGGCGTTGCTATTGGGCATAACATACTAAGCGGGCAGCCCTGTAGCTCAAAGGGCACTAAAATGGGGGAATTTCAAAAACATGACGAAATATGACTTTTCTTTGTAAAACCGGCAAAATGACGATTCTGAAGATTTTCAATTTTCAAAAAACGCTTCAGGGATGGTTACTATGGTGTGGAACAGAGCTTAAATACCAGGTTCATTTATTTGTCGAACTTCCTGCTACAATCTATGTTGATTAACAAGAGATTCAGTGCTTTGATTCTAGAAGGTGCAGATTTCTTAACTATGGGATTTTTACTCATGTTTTTGAAATTCCCCCATTTTAGTGCCCTTTGAGCTACTGGGCTGCCCGCTTAGTATGTTATGCCCAGTAGCAACACCAATCATTCCTGCAAGTTTCAGGACTGTACTCCTTGTATTACCGAGAAAAAATAAATTTGCGTGGACCACCCTCATTCCTAGTTTTCGGGTCATAAAACCAGTATAAGTCGGAATTTTCGCACTAAACTTGCAGAATATTTAGCCAACCATGTTGTTAATTTTTGCTGAAAATTTGAGCCAAATCGGTAAAGAAGTGACTGAGAACGAAACGTTTGAGTGAAGGCCGAAAAAGCGATGGGACATTTTTTTTTATCTATACTGTATTTCTATTTTGTTTATCCATTTGTCACACCAGCAGAGAATAGGTATGGAATTTTTTCTCTGCAAACATGTTTTCTCTCGGTTCCTTCTAGTTCTTAGACCTGCAATCTTGGAAAACTTCCTGCGAAGTAGGAAGATCAATTTGATGCAAAACTGTATTGTGAATGAAAATCAGTGACGTATGCAGGATTTTGCAAAGTGGCTGTGAAATTTTGAAAGTGCCTGGCTGGGCCAGAGTAAGAAGAAAATTCAGCAAAATTAGCTCTCAAAAAGGCGTTTAAAAAGCATTCTGATTCTGAGGAATAGACAGTTTTAGTACATAATTCACTAGTTTCTCTTTTTTTGACAGACATAATTGTACAGTACAATATAGACAGAGTGAACATTTATGGAGAAATAAAACAGATTTTGAATCTGAACCGGTCACCAAACAAACAAACAAAGAAACAAATAAATAGATCTATGATAATGTACTGAGTGGCTGGTCGCGTTTCGTTTCGTCTTCGTCTTCCTCAGTCAACACTTTCAGATCTTTGGCAAAATACCACACCCATATATCGAATAATAGTCCAATTATTTTGAACACTGCCATCACCAAGTGTAGTCTAAAATCAAGCACCAAACAGGTTTAAAAGATAGTAGAAGTTTATGGAGTAAACCAACCTGACTCTCAGCTGGGACGGGTCGTAGACTGAGCAGGCACCCTTGCCGTCAGCCTCACAGCTGCTGTCCCAAATTAGACACGCCGAGTCGATCACACTACCGTAAAAAACTGGCGCCACCAGGGTGCCTGAATATGGGTTAATTTAACGAAGTAATACTGTCGGGCACCGAACGCCGTTTATGGTACCAACACCATATATGTATGGTGCTGGTACCTAGGTTAGTGGTGCTGGTACCTACATCCGGCCACTGTGGTGGTACCATATATGGTACCCCTACCTTTGCATTGATACCGGTCCCGGTACCTTATAAGGTACCACTCTGTTCGAATTTCGTACCATATATGGTGACTGACAGTACCATATACGGTTCCACTAGCCTTAGTACCGCACCATATATGGTGTTGGTACCATGTAACAGGTTAAGAGCTAGACTGTAATAAGCAAGCGCTTTAAAAAGCTAAAATACAGAAACCAAAACAGAAATTTGAACTTTATTTTTGTAATAAAGCGTATAATAGGGCCTATTTTCGGTCGGACTAGACAAGAATTTTAAGAAATAATAAATACCTAGACTAACTGTGAAGGCGTTGAAGCCCATAGAGAGAGACCGATGTTCCGGAGGCACCGATCTAAACAGAAAGGTCGAATGAAAATGTTGGAAAAGCAAAACATACCTGAGAACAATGAGCATAGAGGGTACAATGCTCAATGCCGCTACAAAGCCTCCCACTGCTAGTGCAGCAAAGTACAAAGCCGTCACAAATCCGCAATCGTCCTGGCACCAGTCACGTGACACCTCATTGCCAGAGGTTAGACAGGAACAATCGGAAAAGCGCTAAAACGCTTTGCACCTAACTAACCAGCATGGGCCAAAATATTGTCCACCCCTTTTCGAACTTTACGCAAACCGATTTGTTCTCGGTTATTTCTTTATTTTGGCTCAAATTTTCGGGATTAATTAACAAGGTATATATTTTGCAAATTTCGTGTCCAAATTCTTATTGGCTCAGCAGGTTTTATGAACAGACTACTAAGAATCAGGGTGGTCCACAGAAATTCTATTTTCTTTTCGGAAATTGAAAGAGTATGGGTCTGAAACTTGCAAGACTGATTGGTATTGCCATTGGGCATAACAGACTGACTGGGCTCCCCTACAGATCAAAGGGGACTAAAATTGGAGAATTTCAAGTATGACAAAATGTGACTTTTCATTGTAAAACAAGTGAAATGACGATTCTACAGTACTGTTTTAAAAGTATCACAAAACGTACCCATTTTGGGTACGGGTAAGTATTTTGAGATGCCCAATTTTTGGGTACGAGTACGAGTAAGTATTGCAAAAAATACCCAAGTGTACTCGAGTATGAGTATTTTTGGGTATTTTCCAGGCAGGTAATTGCAGAAAATCGAATAATAAATGAAAATGGGCAAAGTTTACATATTTGCATGAAACAAAAGAGTTTTTTATCTTACAAACGACATAGAAGGAAGAATTTAATCTAACAAATAGCTTCTGCAACAATCTGACGGTTCACCTTCAACATCAATTCGTTCTCGAGGTTCTGAGCCCCTAAGCGGTGCCTGCACTTAGCTAAACAGATACTAGACTGAGAAAACACACGTTCAATGAAAGCAGAAGATGCCGGAACAGATAACACATCAGTCCCAACCTTATAGAGCCGGGGGTAAGTGCAAGCTTTTTGCTTCCACCATTTTACGCCTTACCATTGGTATACGCCTAACTAGCCAGCGCAGACTAAGAATGCGGTTCGATGCTACAATCTTTCTCCGGTACACTGGTGTTTTTTACCTTTTGCCCCTTATTACGCTAAGTCCGTACCACTAAAGTGCGCAGCATGTGCTTTCGAGCTTTTCTTTTATGACGCACAAAGCGCCGAAATTGAAAATATTTCCCATTTTATAATCACCTGAGAAAAACAAAATACTTGGGTATCATAGTAAAATGATGGGTAAGTACGAGTAAGTATTCCAGAAAATACTTGAGCATGGGTACGGGTAAGTACCAGCAAAAATACTCAAGTGTACCCAAGTATGGGTATTTTTGGGTATACTTTTAAAACAGTATTCTACAGATACAGATTTTCCAAAAACACTGGAGAATACTTCTATAATGTGGAACAGAGTTTAAGCATCATATTCATTCATTTTGCCTACTACTCCCTCCAATTTATCTTTATTAACAAATGATTCAGTGCTTTGATTGGAGAACTATGTACATAGAATGTTCGATCATGTTTTTGAAATTCTCTAATTTTAGAGCCGTTTGACCTATAGGGGTGCCCAGTCAGTATGTTATGTCCAACGGCAATAGCAATCATTCCTGCAAGTTTCAGACCCATACTCTTTGAATTACCGAAAAAAATTAGAATTTCCGTGGACGACCCTGATTCTTAGTTTTCGGCTCAGAAACCTGAATGAGTCAGAATTTTGGCACAAATCTTGTGTAGTATCTAGTCAGTTATCCTGTGAATTAATGCTGAAAAATAAGCAAAGTCGGTAAAGAAATGACCACTATGGAATTGTTTGAGTAAAGTTCGAAAAAGGGGTTGGATGGACATTTTGGCCAGTACGTATACTATATACAGGGTGTGCCAAAAAAAACAACCCAGCAGATTTTTCGCTGTAGCAACCGCAAATCTCAACCGATTTGAATGAATCCTTTTTTAAATGAAAGATAAATAAATTGTTGAAAGGTTGATGTAACGTTCACTAAGATAGCCTGCTTAGTTCCTGAGATATTCGTTCTCAAAATCAAAACAGTGATTTTGGCAGTGAACAAGAGGGATTTTTTATTATTCTGCACTTCGTAGAAAAACGGATTCCTGCTACTGCTAAGGGCTATTGGAGGCTTTACTGGTGACACAGAAACTCGGTTTACTTCAACACTAAAGTATCATTAGCCCCAGCAGTAGGAATCTGCTTTATTATGAAATGCAACGGAATCGCTCTTGTTCTTTGCCAAAATCTGTTTCGACTTAGCGGGCAAATATCTCAAGAACTAAACTGTGAATCTCAATGAAAATTGCACCGATCTTTGAAGAATTTTTCAATCTTTCATTCGAAAAGGATTCATTCAAATCGGTTGAGATTCATGGTTGCAGAAGTAAAAAATCTGCTGGATTGTTCTTAATCACTCTTGTTCATTGCAAAAATCTCTGTTTTGACTTTGAGGACAAATATTTCAGGAACTAAGCAGGCTATCTTAATAAGCGTTGCATCAATCTTTCAAGCATTTATTTATCTTTCCTCTAAAAAAGGATTCATTCAAATCGGTTGAGATTTGCGGTTGCTACAGCAAAAAATCTGCTGCGTTGTTTTTTTTTGGCACACCCTGTACAATACAGATTTTCTAATCTCTGAATTTTTTACCAGCTTTGTAGGTCCGAGAGCGGTCATGTTTCGGCAACCGGCATGACAAGGCGAATAGAAAGCTTCGCCCGAACGGCTGCAGACCGGCGACAACTTGACTGGGCCGCAGTCGCAGAGACCGTTACAGGTCTGAGTGAAATTGAACTCGCTCTGTCTGAAACGCTCAGCATAGTGTTGTTATGACTACTAGTCAAAGTCAAAGTCATAGTTAATACTTTTGTGATATCGCAGTCAAACGGACAGGTAGTCAAAGTCAAAGTTTGACTACCTTCGGTACCATAAATGCGTAGTCAAACAAAGACCAGGAAGTCAAACCGTTTGACTATGACTACGTTTTTTATAAGAGGCAGGCTTTTCAAACGCATTTTACCACTTTTTTTGCTGCTCGCAACAAAATACTTTGCAAACTTGTCACATTTAAAAGAACTTTAGAACACGAAACAACGTCTTTTCAAAAAATTGTGAAGTAATGACAGGTGTCAGTGTATCAATCTCTGCTTGATGCAAGCTTTTCCGTGGGGGTTAAAAAATATGACACACTGTACAATACAGTATAATACCTTTCTAAAAACGTTTTGCGCAGCAAAGTAGAACATGAGAAGAGAGAGAACTGAACAATTCTCTTGGTTTGACATGCAAAAAGCGTTTTGTTCTATTTTGTCGCTATTTTTGTGTAGCATCTTTTTCTTTTGTATCGAAAATTTCAACAGAAAGAAACAATTATGAACTCATGCGCTCATGTTTGCGGCTACTCATATAATTTCTTTCAAAGCAAACGATTTACGGATGTAGTCACGGTCATTTCAGATGACTAAAGTTTATAAATCGCTAAAAATATCGATTTGGCTCTGTTTCAAAAAGTAGTCAAAAGTAGTCAAACCAGTGGTTATAGTAGTCAAATGGTTTGACTACGATATAGTCAAATTTGACTACTTTGGTATTGTACTCAAACGGGAGGTAGTCATAGTCATAGTCAAACGGAAATTTTGGTATTGTAACAACACTAGCTCAGCACTATTGCTTCAAACTGAACAACTCCGTTTTATATGCTACTCCGTACAGAAATAGGGTTTCAGAGACTTTTTGGGCTCAAAAAGGGTTTTGTGGACTAAAAATCCTCTAGAAATCCTGTCTGAACTGGAAAAATTCCCTTTAAAACGTGCAAAAATCGCTCTTTTTGCTTTAAAACGTACAAAAACCCTTATTTGAACACGTACATGTAACAGCTGCGGGCCGACCTGGAGGGAGGGGGTAGGGGGTTTCCCTCAGGTGGGGGTCGAGGGGGGTCCAAAATTTCAAAAAGCTCCAAAAGCACGTTTTTCAGTGTACTAGAGCCGCTACTAGTACTTGTATTTTTGGGTCGGGGCGGGTGAGGGGTTTGGCCTTTCCAGCTAGGAGCTAACCCCCAAACCACCCCCACTAGTACATGTATGTTTGATCCAATAAAATAGAGGTAAAATACATACGTATTTAGAGATTTTGAAACCCTAAATACGGTTCAGGAACTGTCTTTATTGTAGGACCTCTGAAACCCTACTTTGGATTGCAGCAACTCAAATTAGGGTTCCAACCCCAGAACCGAACCCAAATTGTTGGGTCAATTCAACTATGGTTTGTCGGAAAACCAACTGTGGAATACACGCAATTTGCAGGGTGTCAGACTCCAGAGATGCTTCAAGCCAAGGAACCTTACATGTGTGCTTGCTTACCGCACTTCTCTATACGTAAGAAAGGAAAAAAGCTGTACAAATGTACATTTTTCAAATGGCGAGGCGCATCATCATAGAGACTCTTCTAAACTACGTAAATCTGTCTTACAATCCGATGCGTCCAATGTTGCTGACAACTGAGTGACAGCCGAGAGCAATCTTGCTGGTGGAAATACAAGCAGAAATCAGCGACAAAACGCCCACATAGGCGGCCGCCCGTCTTCCTTCCAGTTTGAACCTGCGCATCATGAAACTTCCGCCCAACACGCCTGAGGCAAAGCCCAAAATGCCCAGCATGCCTGGAAATAATGGGTTTATTAAAGTTTGAGCATCTAAAATGAAAAACCTACCCAACCACATTGTAGATTTGTAGGGCGGCAGTCCGTAATGGTTGTCGACGTATTTGGGCAGAAAAACGAAAAAGCCTTTAAACGCAAACGAATCTGCTACTCGGCCCAGCAAGGCCCCGGTGTAAATCGGACTACGTACAATGGTCAACAGTGCCAGCAGAAAGTCTGAAACTCTGTACGTACTGTAAAAGAAAACACGCTAGTATTTACCGTAAATCTTCTAATAATAGCACTGCACTATTAGTTTTTTCGTGATTGCTTTTGGGGGCGCTATTATTGGAGCATGTGCGTTTATTTTTTCAATGCTACATTGGCCATCTCAAGTATCTTAATTTTTCTGAAAATACAGGGTATTTTTGTCTTAAACACTAGCAATCTTTATATGAGTTTTAGTCTGACTAATGTTTGCAAGCTTAATCAAAGGAAACTGTCTCAAAGGGACAGTATTCTACATTGGAAACACGTACAAAGCGTTGATAGTAGTGCGCGTGGGAGCGCTATTATTAGAAGGGCGCAACTATTAGAGCGTGGACGTTTATTAGAACTTCTACGGTATTTATGTGTTTTTGCACTTTCAATTATTTTGACTTCCGGGCGAGGTCTTTTCCACGAAACCCGCAAACTACAGTGCAGACAGACAGCCTAAACCTAAGCTGGGCTGTTGGGTTGAATTGTTTTCATTACTTTTCGATAAAAACCCTTCACTTTCTAAGGGAATCAGAAAAAAATGAAACGTTGGAAAAATCTTAGCTGATTTTCTTTACTACTTTAAACACGAAATTAACGCATTTTTGATAAAACCAACTTTGTTAAATCATGCAATAATAAAAATAAAACGTTCTCATTTTCTGCCGTCTCGTAGCAAAATAAACGTCTGAAAAACCGCGAAAGCAAAATTGAGAGAGTTTGGCCTTAAAAAAATAAACCGAAAAAAGTATTTTCAAAGAAAACAAACAGCCCTGAAAGCTAAGCTGAATCTAGGCGTAAGTCTGAAATGATAGCTCCAAAGGATATTCGAATTGCGGGAGATTGAAAAGAACTTTTGGAATATTGCGGTCCACTTTTCAAACCGACCACTGCAACCGTAAGAATTGATTGGAGCAGCCGAAGTCAAACAAAACTAAATAGTAAACCGTAGTCAAGTTACGTTTAGCAGTATCTGCCAGTCCGACAGATTTGTCGGTCTCGCTTATATGCTTGTCTTGCAAGAGCAGCTTCGACTTCTGACGTTTGATTTTGTCAGTTTTCTGCTCCGATTCCGGCTCTTCCATTTCCTGCAGCTCCTGTGCCGGGTCTCTGGGGAAACAGAAGAGACCCAGCGCCGGAACCACCAACAGAACCGCCACCACCAGGTAGCCGAGCCACCAGGCCCCGATCCATCGAGGGTCGCTGGGCGCCAAGCCGGCCGGTTCTGAAAATTAAATCTTGTAAGCGCGCCAGCGTGTCAGACCTTTCCTCTTTTTTCTCTTGTATCTTTTTTTGTGTCTCATAATGACTCCTATTAGATACCTATATTATTACTATTTATGGAGTAAGTTCGCCGCTTACTACAGTCAGGCACTTAACGCTGTTTATGGTACTGGCAGCATATAAGGTGCCGTTACCATAGGTGGTACCGGTATCTAGGCTAGTGGCACCATATATGGTACCCCTACCTTGGCATTGCTACCTGTACCGGTACCATATATGGTTGGTACCACTACGTTCAGATATCGTACCATATATGGTAGTGGTACCCATGGCCATGGGTAGGGGCACCATATATGGTGACGGGACGGTATACGTAGTACATAGTACACCATATATGGTGACGCTATAGTACAGTCGCCACTTAACGCCGTTTATGGTAACCATAATGGTACCGGCACCATATATTGTGGTGCCAACCACCACAGTCCCCGAACGTGGGGTACCATAGTATATCGTACCACTAGCCTAGGTACCGGTACCGTGTATGGTACCGTCGTCACCATATATGGTGCCAGTACCATAAACGGCGTTAAGTGCCAGAGTGTAGTATAGCAGTTCTGTAATAGGAGAATATGGCGTGACCGTTTTAGCTGCAGTCATCATAATGACGCGGCGCGGTGCGAAAAGACTGGTGCTGCGCACATGGCGCGGGCTAAAACGAGAAAAAATGACAGCGTCGTTTGTCTTGGCCGGTCGGCTGGCGTCAGCCGGCTGGTTTGAGACGGTCTTCTTGTTGCAAAACGCCCGCGCACCTGCGCAAATTATGTACCGTCGAAAAGGCATAAAACCGGCCACTAGCCGGCCCAGAGTTAGTCCGTGCCGCCATGAAACACCAGAGTAGCTGCATCCAGTGTCAGGTGCACGGATGGCAACCCCACAAGATCCAGAAGCGTTGTCCTTTCGCCGGATGCAAGTGCGACCAAGTGAGTTTGCTTGACTGCGAAGAAACCTAATTCGCTTTTGTATGTATCGCTGGGACTTGTGAACAGTTGAAACGCGATTTGTTTCTTCTGAACAAGATTTTTGTGCTTGATTTCAAGCGCTCGTGTTCGCATTTCTATAATGGGGTTTTAAGTTCCTCTAAGTGCGATTTGAAATCACAAATTTAGGCGAAAAGATTTTCGTTCGCATAGAGTCTAAACAGATTTTTGTTCGACTCCGAACACATGAAGAGCACATCTTTTGCCCTTAACTTTAGAATAACGCGCAAAAATACTTCTATAGGCCATTCAGAATCCACTCGGGCAAAATTTTTCGATTTTCTTAGATCCGTTTGTTTCTAGCTACCGTACTTGACATAGTCTTCGGGTTTTCAACACGAAAACATGAGATACTACGGTAGCAATTTGTAGAGTTTCTGAGAAAACATTCGGCAATTGCGGGACACTACCCCCCATTACCGGAAACCTACCATATTTACTTAAGACTAAGATTGAAACTAAAAGTAAGTCTAACTTCATCCTGAGGTTCATTCATCCCGAATCTACGTAGAAGCTCAAAACGTGGTCACAGTGCTGAATAGAAGCCCTCGGTTCCAAATATGTGAGGGATAGTGTCACTGTATCTAAATCGGATAATCAGCGCTTCATGCATAAGTGAAAAGCACGCCGCTTCCCTCGCAATTCGACAAACTAACTTAGCTTGCTTGTACAGCCTTTACACTAATTTCTAAATTCTTTCAGTGCATCAGATTGACTTGGGACGCCAAGCAAATGACAGAAGGTCAGGTATCGGTCACCAACAGTCCAAACCTCATGTCAAGTTCGGATTACCTGCACGTTGACACTCCAGCAATGCATCACCATCGCACCCCTCCAGAAAGACAGAACACTTCTTGTTCTACTCTCTCTCCTCCCGCCTTGCTTGGAAGTCACCAGTTCTACGCTCCGCGACAACCGGGGCAATATACCAACGTAGTCCAAGCGCCCTATACCAATGTGGCCCAGTGCGTTACACCCCCGCAGTTTCAGTACCCTCCGGCTCTAAAACAATCTGTTTCCACTCCACTGGCATCGCCGAAAAGCCTAGCTGATATGACGAGCAGAAAGATAACTCGAGTGGTGTTTGACCTTGACTCGGAGAGTGGTCAGATTCTTAGCAGCTGGTCACAACAACTGATGGTCAGTGGTGAGAGAAATAGCAGCACGGTTGAGGTCAGCAAGCCCCCGAACCCTATGGAAGTGGTCAGTTGTGCGTCTGGAGGTGCTCTGCCGTCGGCGCCAGAGGTGAATCTGACTTTCGCTGATATTCAGGGCGCGTCGCAGCTGTCTGAGAGTCAGTTTGAAGACGCTTTGTTCGGATATTGATTTATGCAAATCATTTTCTATGTGAACGTATGTATAGTGTGTTTAGTCAGAGCAAGTATAAACGGTGCACGTACTGCGGATACAGGGATGCACAGAAAAAGCAGGCGTGATTAATGGTCTCGAACTGGTTTTGGCAACGCAGCCTGATTTAATATCCGAACAGGTGTCGGTCGGTCTTGTCCTTGTGTTGGCAGTTAAAGAGAAACCGACTTACGCTTGAGAGTGGTGTAGATTTTGTTGAACACTCCGCCAACGATCAGACCCAAAATGGGACCCAGGATTTTCAGAAAGAATAGTAGAGCTGAAACCGTTTGCACTATCTACTGTTGTAATGGTAATACTAAATACACAAACCGGTTTGTGTATTACCAAGCAATTTTTTCTTTGTGTATACACAATACAAAAATGATACACAAACCGAAAGTGAATGTCTATATACAACACACATACACACACAAACGGGAAAAGCAATGCATATTTTCGTGTATTGTGTACTTCAATTAGTTCAGCCTATCAACCTATCAAAATTACATACAGGATTGTATTTCAGACCTTTTGCCGATTTTTTTCTGTTTATTAGCTTCGTGTACATAAAAATCAATTACAGGTGAATTTTACCTTGAGTTTGATATCAATAATTGACCGAAATTGAAGACAACAGGGCTAAAATTTTGAATAAAACGTGCCGAAGCACAATATTTAGTTGGGTATTAGACTACTACTGTTATTTGGTATTGGGCTTTCCGTTTGTGTATGTGTATACACATTTGAAGGTAAATTGAATTTGAAGGTAATTTGAAGGTAAATGTGTATGGTAATTTGGTTATACACATTCAACAAACAAATGTGTATTTTTGTGTATATTTGTGTATGTGTATTATACTGAAAATGCAAAATTTTCGGCAGATTTTGAACCAGAAATGCTAGGAAAATCAAATATCTCTCTCAATGTCTGCTGCTTGAAACCTTGGATAGCTTTGAAGTTGAGTTACTTACTGTAGAGCCATTAAAGGGCTTTATGAGGATTTTTAGTCTTCGTCAGTACAACAAAAACAGATACATCCTTGAATTCTGTCGGATACTTTATCGAATTTTTCTGATCAAATACACATACAGAAAAATACACATTTTGAGTACTGTTTGTGTATGGTAATGACAATGTGTATCGGAATTTTCAATGTTATGCATTTGTGTGTGTATACACATTGAAAAACAATGTGAACTTTTGTGTGTGGTAAATGTGTATGTGTATACGCTAACAACAGTAAAGACTACTAGCGTTTCCTGCCCTTCAGTGAGATGTTGCAATGCGTTGTAATATATCCGGTAACGTTGCGTTATGCTGCGTTCTGTCATGTTGAGTAGTGTTGTTTGTGTTTCGTCGCACTCATTACGTTTTGTTGTGTAACGCTCTGTACTGTCTTGAGGAGCCAACAAAACAACACGAAACTTACCAAAGTAGACAGGCATACTTTTCCGTTTGACATTGTCATCGATCAATGGCACCCCTAGGGACCACGGCACAGAATGTCCCACTCCAACCACAACCAAAGCAAGCATAACTATGGCCACTGCCGCATGATTGGTTGACGGTTCTGCGCATTTCAGCTGGCGCATCATCCGTTTTAGGTTGTTCACAGGGAAGCTACAGTAGCCCACAGGAAGAGCAGCCTCTCTAATTAGTTTGTCCTTCAGTTTTTGAGGCGGTCCATTTATAAGAACTTTCTGTAGGTCATCAAAGAACTTGTTCACGTGAACTTTTCCGCTAACCACCTCGCGAAAGGTCTCATCTAAATTATGGTTCCATCCAAAAGTTTTTCTCTCTGCCGGCTCCTTGTTTTTAAATTCAAACTCAACATCTTTGCCGTCCAATTTGTCTAGCAGATACTGTCGTGCCCGGACCGGCATATGGTATTTGACTGGCGGGAAGTTCAAAAGGTCTTTTGGATCAACCCCAGCTTTTCTAAGATGGTCCGGCAGCGAAATCATTTCGTTTATCTCAGAATCGTTCCAGGCCACATTCGGGTCGGAGAAGACGAAGCCAGGTGTGCTGACTGCGAAGTTTCCCAGCGCAATCAGCAGACACCCGGCGCCGATCCATCTGGCTCGGTTTCCTCGCGACCCCAAGTAGCTGAGCAACAGAACGGCCGGGATATAGCCGATTTCGTGCGCCGAAACGATCGTGCCGGACATGCGACTGGAAATCTGGAATTGACGCTCCATCGCTTGCACTGCCGTGGCGATGTAGGTGCTCCCGGCCGACTCCAGA
Organism: Sabatieria punctata; assembly: GCA_030248155.1. Taxonomy (NCBI): domain Eukaryota; kingdom Metazoa; phylum Nematoda; class Chromadorea; order Araeolaimida; family Comesomatidae; genus Sabatieria; species Sabatieria punctata. The sequence continues at coordinate 19,200 of JASANB010002645.1, forward strand.
AAGAAACACAGACCGAAGAGCAGCAGAAATGCACCGACGCGGGTGCAACAGAACGCCCAGTTGGCATTTTTGACTTGCTCTAACAGTTGTTTCAGTCGTTCTGTCGGACGCACACTTGGAGGGTCCGGCATGGTCTAGAACATTCGTAAGTCTTTTTGTTTGACCTGACTGCAGTCATTTTTACCATACATGCAACGCAGTGGCGTATCCAGGGGGTGTAGGGTGGGTACACACCCCCTTTGCGTCGGAGGTGGGAAGAGAAAGTCTGTCAAAAATAAGCGAAACTAATGAATTATGTACCAAAACTGTCTATTTTGTGCTCAGAATGCCTTTTAAATGCGTTCTTGAAGCCTAAATTTTAAAAATTTTCTCGCCCTGGTGGTCGGGCAGGCAGAAGCCCAACCAGGCCACTTAAAACTACTAAGACTTGTAATTTCTGTTAATTTTAAGTCTGGAATGTGTTTTAAATGCGTTTTGAAGGCAAATTTTGCTAAATTTTCTTACCCTGGTTGGGCAGCGGCCCAACCAGGCACTTCCAAAATTTACTTCCCCCTTTTTCCGAATTCCTGGATACGCCACTGGCAACAGGTTATCCTCCGATGGGGGAACGGGTTAGGGTTCGAGCCCAAAATTCTGGAAGAGTGGGGTTGGGTACTAAGAACGCTAAAAATCGCAAGTTCCGGATAAAAATCGTAAAAAAGGCTAAAAAACAACTAAAAGGTATTGTCTAACATATGATTTAAACCAATTTTGGTGTTTGAAATTCAAAGAATTGCAACAATTTGCTGAAAAAAGTTACAGTAACTGCCAGAAATAACGGTGCGAGATCGGAAAACTCGTCTAGGATGGGGCTTCGTCCATCGGGAAGTCTGGCCTAGGTCGGGCTCGGGTGGCGGCGGGCGGACCCCTGTTACATACAGTATATGATTCTTACGTATAATAGCAAAATTAGATTCTCGGCCCTTATATCCTCAGCTGGAAAAGCAATTCTATTACGGTAAGCTTCGATTTCTAAATGCATGTAGCAGGCAGAAGGTTAAAGGGGATCCCATCCGATGTGCGGGGGAGCTTACGGCCCTACAATCAGACCTATGTACTGTATGTGGCCCATTTCGCGACCCTCGTGGTTGGTCATCTCGGACGTTGCCCTTCTAAGGAATAAGGAAGACTATGAATGACTATAAATAAGCATGGTCTGAAATCGATTTTACCACAGATATAGATGTATTTTCATGTTTCTTTATGGCTATTTGGTTCAGTAAAGACAATGCCTTAGCATTTAAGTACAATTTCTCCAAAAAACTTTGATCGAAAACCAAATAATTATGATACTGTCAAATAATAAGCTGTCAAAGTTTAATATCAGTTGAAACAGCTAAATAGACCTAAAATAGATCTAGCAAAATAGCTAAATAGATCTAGCAAAATAGACCAAGGTTGTGAGATCAGAATGAACAGTGGAAAAATACTAAACACTTTTTATCAAAACCTGTTTTGAAAGGTTTTTAACTTTTTATTGTATAGTTTTAATCGTAAATTCCGTAAAACTAGCGGTCTCATTATTTTTCGGTATTTGGATACCGAGATCTCGAAAAACAAACCGAGACAAAAAATACGAGAATTCACGGTATTTCAAAAAGAAATACCCAGATCTCGGTTACATCACTAATTACGTCGTTGCTCGCAGAGGCTAAAAAGCTAAAAGGAAATGCAATTTCCCTACCAGCACCAATTAAAATAAACGCGCGTAACAACGGTGTACACACAACTAGCCGCTGGAACAATATTTGTCAAGATAAAACCCACACTAAATCTGGTTTTCAGTGGTGGACTGCGTTAGAGTAACGGCAGTCTGTCAGTCATCGCCCACTCAATCCCCGTGCGCGCACAAAAACCGGACCGCATTCAGGTTGAACCGGATGGATTAGCTTAGTTCTGATGTGAGAACGTGTCAATGAGCCACCAAAATAGACTGGTGCAAATTGATTGACACATAAAATGCAGGTCTGACAGAAATTCTGTAGGTGCCATTGACCTATAGCGTTGGTCATTTGTAAAGGACCAACCAACGCCATATGGCGTAGTTGGCAAACCTATTGGAAAGCAAGAAATTGATGGTAAACATACATATACTAAGAAAGCTGTTTCAGACGTATCGTAAAGCTATTTCAGACCCGCTCGGAAACGCGTTTTCAACCGGTCGCAAACTCAAAATTTGTTGTTTTAGTTGTTCAGATAACGCTTGCAGTTGAAATGATTCAAAAAATTACCTTCAGTCTATCAGTTTACAGCACTAAAGCAAGACAATCTGAAAACAACCTATGAGCAAACTGGACCGAACATATCAGAAAGTCAGAAACTTCTCGATACGTTCAAAACCCAGTCATTTGCAAAAGGTTTAAGAAACGCCTTGCAGATAGAGGTATTGGGGCATACATTTCGCGTTCTTTTTAAAGCAAATTTTACGTTTGGCAGTGTACTCCTAAAGTTGGTCAATGTTGGTAGGTACGTGTTAAACTAAAATTGACGATGTCTGCAGTCATGCAAGTTTGCCTTAGAGACCTTATTAGGTTAACGTTCTTATTAACCGTCGCACGTCAGTCATTTGTGCAGAAATTTTGGTCATCACATGAGCGAGCTCGTGACTCTGAAACGTGCCAGAGCCAAAATTCTGGCCAGGCAGAAGAGTCTGGAATGCCTGCCCCATCGGCCTCTAAGCCGCATTTCTAGCAGTCCAGGCTTGGAAGTAAAGCTGGACCAGAGCTTCAATGCTATATCGGAGCGAAAAAGATCGGGCAGAGCTTCGAGAAAGTCTTCAAGCAACGATTTGCTGCGGGCGGCAGTCACCAAGTCACAGATAAATCGAATGCAAAGTTTGCCCATGGTTGCCGGCCCCAGACGAAAGCGAGCGTCAAGTTTCTGCGATGACAGAACTACAACAGTGACGGAAAAACCGAACACTGTTGAGGATTTGGTTTCTAGGCTGGAGAACACAAATTTCAATGAGAGCTTCGAATTGCTTAGAGGCTTGCCATATACCACAGAGTGTAATGAAGGTATGCAGGAATGAGCTAACAAACAAATGAATAAATGAATGAACAAACAACCGAATGAAGAAATGAGTGAACGAACGAACGAACGAACGAACGAACGAACGAACGAACGAACGAACGAACGAACGAACGAACGAACGAACGAACGAACGAACGAACGAACGAACGAACGAACGAACGAACGAACGAACGAACGAACGAACGAACGAACGAACGAACGAACGAACGAGCGAGCGAGCGAGCGAGCGAACGAGCGAATGAGCGAACGAGCGAACAAGCAAACGAGCGAACGAGTGAATGAACGAACGAACCAACGAACCAACGAACGAACCAACGAACCAACGAACGAACCAACGAACCATTGTGTTTAGGCATTGTTGGAGAGTACCTTAAACTGGATGGAATGAAGAAGTTGGCTGCTTCTGAGGCGTCGACAACTCGTTCTAATTCGCTGCATTCAATTCTACCGCCTATTGGTTCCGGGCATATGACAGTGCATAGCTGGAGTGTGGAGAATCTCTATGTGCTTTCTAATCTGTATAACTCTGGTTTTTTGTAATTTCATGACACAGACACAACACATACGTATGTTTGCAGCTGAACGTCTGCACTATTTAATAGTTTGCCGTTTAATAATGACTGTTTTCTTAATGAAGCTCAACCGCTACTGAAGCTCATCAGTGATGATCTGTCCACCTTTTCTTTTTCTTCCTAAAAACAAGCTTATGTAATTGACGTTTCTGTTGCCACAGTAACAGATCACACTAGTTTTAATAGCAATGTCGCTCCCAAAACGATCTCTTCCTAAAATCCGCACCAAACAAATAAGTCTTGAAAACCCGGTTCAGACCGATCGGTCGAAAGTACCGGTACGTCAGATCAGCGTTCCAGGAGACATAGAATCAAAGTTCGAGTGGAATTCCATGCAAATTTCTGACCAAAAAGCTGGGATCTATCGAACCGACTGCATTTAATCCGAAAGCAAGAAATTGTTAGAAGCGGCCGCGAAGAGAAGATTCCTAGAGCGAACACAACGTGCAACCGAATGTTCAGTTAGAAAGAACCAAGCTCACAGCTGTTCTGATTCGGCTGAATTTCAAGACAATCCATTGGGAACAGTGAGCCGAGTTGATTTGAAAGAACAACTTGAGGAGATCTTGAGAGTCATGCCTTATTCTGTTCAACCCGTATCAGGTGATCATGACTGTATATGGTTCAAACTCTAACACATTGAAGCTTTAAACGTAAGCGTTAAAGCTGAGAAAAACTTTATGTTCTAGACCTAGAAGTCTAAGTCTAACTACTGTAATTTACAGATGTGGCTGGTGAGTACAGACGTAGAAAGTCGGAAGGGGAACTGAACCCGCCAGCCGGTTTTCCTCAGATCGGATCAGGAAGAGTGTTAAGTGTCCAGGACATTAACGCGCTCTTAACCAGTTTGCATGTCGGTCTGTTGTGATTAGACCTATTTCCTCAGAGAGTTTTAATTTGTAGTCTTAGTTTGTAGTCAAAAATTTTCGAGGAAATAATTTGTAGTCCTAGTTTGTAGTTGTCAAATTCAGGTCCAAAAATCTGTAGTCTAGTATAGTTTGCAGTCAATTTGTAGTCAGCAAAGCGCGAATACGGGATTTTGTGAAATTCAGACCAAAAAAATCAATGACGACGAATCTATATGCAACCGAAATCGCCACCGTGCGAAACAAAATGGTGAAAGCAAGTAAGTATAAGTAAACTTATAATTGGCGTATACATAGCTTTTTGAGAATTTCAGAGTAATTCGAAATTTGGAGAAATTTGCAGATGGCAAATGCTAAGGCATAGAAAAACGCGATATTGCATTTGCAATATTGATCTTGAGAAAAAGGCGAATCATGTGAGTTTCCGACAGTCAAAAATTTTTTTGCGAGTTTCGATTCGCATATGATTCATCACGAATTTCAGGCGATTTATGGTCGTCGCGAAGTAGTTACGCATAGATCGTTCTATGGCCTAATTGCTGTTGACCGGCGAAATGCGGTCAATTTCCGTGACCAGCGTACCCAGACCCAGACCGCCGAAAGCCGGTGATGGCCAGTAGGTAAATGGGAACCGAACCGGCGCTGCCGTTGCACCTACGTAGTGGCAGCAAAGGGGTGGGTTGTTTGTAGACATGGCTACCCCATTCCATTGAAGGGCTCTGAAAAGAGCGAGGGGTGTCCTGAGCTGTCCGAAAGGACAGTGGAACTCATAAACAAATAAACAAACAACAAGCGTAAGATTTAGCGCCTGTCCCTCTGTGAGCTTCCGCGGTTGATGGAAAATCATATCCGCACATAAGGCAGAAAAATTCTGTTCATCGAGCACTGGAAAGTTTCCGCTGGTGAGTGGGCGTAAAACTGCCTATTTCGAAAGCGGCATGTATTGTTCAGTTGGGCAATTAGAACAAAAGTGGCAGTGCGAAGTAAGACCTAGTTTGATGTCGTCATAGAGACCTGTCTGTACGAGAGAGAAACAAGGCATTCAGAGGAATGGCCGAGCTACCCCCAATACAAGTTAGACCGCTCTTGCGCCAGCAGAGCTGTGGTCAGTTAACTGTCAGTTCCGATTCCTCTTACTCGTCAAAGGCCGACCCACCCAAACGGAAAGTGAGCAATGGCGCCGAGCGCAAAGTTGCGCGGAGTGAAACATTACTTCGCAGTGCGCTAATGCAAGCGCGCACAAAGCGCGAAATTGCCGTCGAACCGAGTGGAAAAGGAGTAAAGAAAGACGATGAGGAGCGGAACCAAATCGATTGCGGAGAAGAAAATGATTGGCTGCATGACAAACAGCTGGTAACTGCTCTAAGTATGGTAGCCAGTGGACTGAGCCAGCTACCAGCCGGCTACCTGGCTACACAGCAGTATAAAGTCAGAATAGGTACCTCTTTTGTGTCATTCAGCATTCACTTGGTAATACTTTTTGCTCCGTTCGCCTAATCCAGTACCGCTACCGCCAATGCGAACGTACTGGTTGTCCAAAAAACGGAAATTTACTTCCAGCTTTAGTTTGAGCAGGCCGATATGTTAGGTTTCGGTCTCAGCTGAAAGAGCGCGCCATGGCCGATCGATTGGTTGGTCGCCGGCCAAAAGGAAACCACTGAGTCGGGTACTGTAACAGTCTAAAGCGATCGTGTTGTTCTTTCCCGTCTTTCTCAGCTTCTTTTCAATGCGTTTATTCATGTAACAGGTAACGGAAGGGGGGGGT
>JASANB010002647.1:0-68630 GCA_030248155.1 Sabatieria punctata
CGACGATATCAAAACGTGTCGATATTCGATATCGATATCGATATCGATATTTTCAGCTCAATATCGATCGATATCGATATCGATATTTATAGTCATGCAAGAAAATGTGAAAATTTTAAAAAGCAAACTGCTCTCACTGCTTGTCAGCCAAGCACTGATGCAATCAGCTATCTGATATCAATAAGTAGGGAATCGCGGAAAAAGTAGTGGCCCTTCTAAAGCCCTTCAATGAAACGGTTGACCCCTCAGGCCGATGGCCCACTCTCATTAGGCATAAATGAGCTCAGACAGAATAGCGCATTTTAACTTATTTTAATGATAAATAAGCCAAAAAGTTTGAGTTTAGTAAAAATCGGACTTTATTCCTTACGATCCTTTCAACCATCAGCCCGGCGGTACCCCCTCAGGATTTGGAAATTTGCCACCCCTCAGCCAAAATGCTAGCCCATATCTGCTTCTGTCCTCCTGCTTCAAGTCTGCGGAGTGAGCAGCTCTTCAGTATTGCTGCATTGCAGACATTTAAGAACCCAAGCCTAAGCGTTGCTGTCAGAAAGATGAGAATGCCGAGAAATTGATGTTTCTGAGAGCTATCATGCCACTGTTAGGTTTTGATTATACCATCGATTTTTAGTTGCCCAGGAAAAACTGGTTTTTTGCTGTTCCAGAGAAATAAACTTGGTGTCAGCTTTGTTTTTTCCTACTTTTCCGCACACAAAAATATCGAAAATATCGATGCGAAATATCGCGATATCGATATCGATATCGATATTGGAAAAAGGGTCGATATATCGACTTTTCGATATCGATATCGATATATCGTCGGAACCCTAGTTTTAATACCTCTCCTCGTTGTTCGTTTCTCTAACTCGCTAAAGTAAATACTTAACTGGGTTCGCTCTTAGTCGGTTGCTGTTACCGCATCAACAATATATTGATTGATTTCAGTTTTACTAAAGCTATAGACTTTGTGTTACCCATACCGACCCTGTCTTCGCCCCGGAAGAAGTTGCGTGTTTGTTCTCGAGCGCAATTGTAGGTCGGTGCTAGTAGTTTGAGAGTATAGTTCATGGTCTTTTTCTTATGATCGCTCACTCATCAAACCTAAATTTGAATTCAGCGCGTACGGCGTATTTGTCATAAGGATATCTGCTAATCATATACGGTAAAACCTGTTTTTCTCCATATCGTACCTGGAAATCCGTTTGAAAATATAAGCGATGGAAAATTTGCATTATTACTTATTATTACGTTGTAGGTACTATTCTAACCTATCAACAACAGTTTAGATAGAGTGGTCGTTAACTAAAGACTTTAGTAATTCTAGAAACATGCGCGGTAACCAGTTACGGTCTGTAATTGCGTTTCTCTCGCCAGTGCAGAAAAGAGCCAGTTTAGTTTAGTAGATCAAGCGCTGTTGGGCGGTGGTGGTGTTTATTTGTTTGTGTCCTTATTTGGCAGAGAGAGAGGAGAGTTAAGTGGTTATTTATCGTGCAAACAAGATGGAGTCTACGGAGTGGGCCTGTGAGGCCCAGTGCTCGCACCGAATGTTGGACCCGCAGTTGGAATTGGAATGCCAAACCAAGCCAAATGATTGTTGTTCCTCACGTTTTGCTCAGAGCTCGGATTCTGTGGTCAGATGGATGACACTTAGGAGACCCAGCAGAGACAGCACTTATTATTTTGCGCCTACAAACTGTCTGCCATTGCTGTTCTGTGTGATAGCGGCCTTGTTGTTGTCCCCGGGCTACTGTGATACTCTGCCGAAAGCCACCGATTCGTCGGCTTCCTCTTTCGCTTGTAACCAACTTCATTACATCTACAGTGCATTGGCGCGCTCCAGAGGCTTTTCGGGCGCCGGCTCTGCGCCCAAAACTGCTATTTCCGGTGGGTGCCAGCTGTTGTCTTGTCATAGGCCAGTGCTTAGCTCAGCCAGGGGTTGGCCTATCCCTGTAGGAATTTCTTGGAAAGAGTTTTGTGTAGAAAATTATTGTTCAAGTGTAAATAGTGAACTCAAAATAGCCTATTTTTTTGCGAGAAAATTAGCGAACAAGCCTTGATTTTACAGAAAATATCGGACTTCTTGGTTCTTCGTTCCGTCAGCAAACTTAGACATTGGAAATTTAGCGCCCCCTCACTCATCTCAGACAAATTGCTAGCCCATGTCTGGCTTAGCTGTAAGCTTTTTGTCGCTTAAAATCGGAATTTCGATCAAGGAACGCTAATAGCGAATATTTCCGGATCTTCGATTATTCTGGAAGCCAATTTTTGCAATATTTTTACTTTCAGTTGCCGAAATTGCAAAAAAATCCTTTAAAACAAGGGAATTTGAGCCCAGATTTCTCAGTACAAGGGGGTCCGGCCGTCTGCCCCCACCAGACTTAGGCCAGACCCCCGATCGGGGACTCGTCAGACGACTTTTTGGATTCCCTCCAATTCTTTGGGAAGAAATTTTTCAGAAAATTGTTGCAATTCTTTATAGTTACACTAAAATTGCTAAAATCGCCTGTAAAACAGCTCCTATTGGCTGTACTTGAGTCCAAATTAGCGATTTCTGACGATTTTTAGCCGAAAATTGGTATTTTTTAGCCTTTTTTTGGTACCCTACCTACATGTACCTACCCCTCACCCGTCGGCGGCCGACCTGTAATAAATGTATTATATTGTAGCATGTGCGATGTTCCAGTGCTAGTCATATTTAGGGAGTCATTTACAAGTATGTGCCAAGGGTCTAACGTGTTGTACTGAGCAAATGGAAGAAAATCTGATGGCTCATAGTGGTGCCAACTTCGAACGAAACGTGCAGGACAGACTTGTTGCCTTACGACACACTTTCGAGTCTCGACAAAGCAAGTTCGACCGTAAGTTTTTATTCTTTTCGAAAGCTTAAAATGACGGGCAATTTTTTGGCTAATATTTATTTATCGTTTAAAACATAGCGTCAATATTGGCTTTCTTGTCTAAAATTTAACCTACCAGCTAGACGCAAGTGGGTCTAATAATTGAAAGCCGTTCAAGCAATAAAAACGCTGAAAGCCCATAAGCGATGTTTTGTTGCGGAGCAAGAGGGTAATTTCAAAGCTTTTATTAGGTATAATGTTTGCGCTCTTAGAAATAAGCGACCACTTAAAAAAGCAACTGGTTGCAATTCAGTACAAGTGTTGCCGGTTGACAAAGTGGCTGCAGTTTTCTCAAAAACAGCCGGTCTGTCTCCGGGTGGACGCGTCAGCGCGTCTTAGGCCGGGGATTAATGGCAGTTCGTTTGCTAAAAACCGGTTCTGGCCTCTAAGTTGCCTGTCGCGAAGGTTTGCAAAAAGAATTTTCGCCTTTTTACACTCGCACCGCAAGGCTGGAAAGTGCCAGAATTTTAAATTTGTCACACGCGTCGCTCGGGACGGGCCGCCGTTGTTTAGGAGAGAGCGAGAGAGTGTTTTGGCTGACTGTTTGGCCAGAGCGAAGGGTCACCGCCGACTTGACAGGTGCAGAAGGACCGCAGATGTCGGTCCTAAGTGCCTTGACACCCCGCTAAATACTGCCATGTTTGGTTTGGGTCACACTTGTTTTCCGCCGACGCCGACCTGAGCTGTGTACAGGGAGCATTTTTGGCAGCTAACCCGTAGAATATCACTACTTTTGTTTGGCGGCGCCTACACGCCTAGACAAAACACTATATTAGTATTTTGTTGAGTTGAGAAGACAGAAAACTTTGTTGAACACAATGTTTTTAAGCTACAGATTTTGTTTGCTGTGTTATTTTGGCAGCGAGAAAATTTGAAAGGGGTCAAAGATTAAGCAAAAATCACATTCTCCCTTGTATTTTGTTAAGGAGCTTTGTTTTAGTGAGAAATTTTTAAGTTGCTTTATTTTTCTGTTCGCTGTTTTATACTGGGGATTGAAATTTTGTCAGGCTTAAATATTAGCAAAAAATCACTGTATTTTGTTTAGTGAAGGGACTGTGTTTTACTTACAGAGAAAATTTTGGAAGTGTTTTTCTGTGAACGCTTAAATCTTTGGAATCATACATGTAACGGGGGCTTCGGGGGTCTGCCCCCAGCCGACCTTGGCCAGATGTCCGATCCGGAGCTTCCACGAGACGATTTTTCCGATCCCCATTCCGATTTTTTGAGCAAATTGAGTAAATTTCTGCAATTTTTACAATTTCAGACATTAGAATTGCTAAAATCGCCTGTGAAACAGCATTTTTAGCTGTATTTGAGTCTAAATTAGCGAATTATATTATTTTTATCCGAAAAATTGCGATTTTTGTACGTTTCTTTTTAGTGCCCAACCCCTCCCTAGAATTCGGCGGATGACCTGTTTTGTTTAGAATTCTAATAGCTTGTGAATTAAGTGACCAATTTCGGAAAATAGCGAGAAGCATGGTGGAATTTCTATCGGGTTCAGGTCCAGGAAAAGCTTTCTCTGGGTTGTCGTTTTTAGTTGAGGTCACTTATATACTTTCGCAGTCAATCAATGTTGCTCGAGTTATAAGTGAACAGAACTGAAACTCCCAGGCTGCATCGTTATCGTTGGTGAGCGAGTGATTAAGCGAGAGACGTGAGAAAAGCAGCCAATCCTCTCAGCTCGCGATTAGGGGCAGTGTGTATCTGGTGTGTTTATCGACTCATTCCAGTCTGGATTAGTAAGACCGACTTGACCTACCAGCTTAACCTGACCAGTCTAATTGGCCTCTAGGCCCGCAATTAGTCAGGGCCACCAGTGAGAGAGAAGGGGAGATGGGGGAGAAGGGCGCATTGTTGCGCAAGGAGGGAGCCAGCTTTTTGATGCGCCACAGCGCCTGTCTGTCACTACTGACTGAGTGGGCTGTTGTGTGAGAGGAGAGGAGAGAGTAATAGAGCGGCAATAGAGAGCTGCTATTAGACAAAGCAGCCAACTAATCACCGAGTTGTCGGTCGGGGGCCGGTAGTGGCATTAATAATGCATACACACACGCTAGGGCAGCCAGTTTCCTCTAATGAATTTTGTGACAGCGCGTGCCCACACACCGTTTCAGGGAATAACTGTACGCACGAGACCGTAGATAGATGGCACGAAGAGGATTTAGTGCAGGGGCCAGTAGTCATCTGAGGCCAGTCCACACATGTATAGAGTGTTTTGGGTCTCTAAGCACATTCGCACCCCAGCTCACTATCCCAAAGCGATGTGGAAGCAATTATAAAATAATTTTTTAAGTCTGCCATAACTGCAATCTGTTTTTTGTTACGTTTACGTTGGGGTTTCAACTACTACTTTATCCGTCCAAAAACAACCCAGCAGCTTTTTTCTGCCGTAGCCACCGCAAATCTCAATCGATTTGAATAGAAGTACTAACAAACTGGCTCAGAAATCACTAATTTTTAGCAATTTTTAGCCTGAAATTCCATTGAAAGCTTCATTCTAATAAATCAGATTTCTACTGGACGTTTTCCACTAAGCTGATAGCTTTAGCAGCAGGAATCTGTGTTATTCTGAAGTGCAACGGAATTGTGCATTGTAAAAATCGGCTTTTTCTTTGAGGGCAAACAAATATGTCAGCAACTAAGCAGAGAATCCTAATAATATTTAATAAGACTAAGACTTTATTTATCTTTCCTTCAAATCGGTTGAGATTTACAGTTGCTTTTTTACTCAAACATACTTGTTCGACAGTCAATATTTTGAATGCTTTCTTGTGGCACCGAGAATCGGTTTCAGGTTTCTTCCGCGGGCTGCTAAACAAATCGCGTCAGGAACTTCACAGCATGTTCGAGACCACCTACGGACCGTTCTACCTCGGTCACCAGGATCTATTCGTGCAGCTGTTCGACAATCTCACCGATTTCTACTCCACCGGCCGCACCGATGTCGAACAGGCGATGGACTGGTTTTACTCGGAACTCTTTCATCGCATGTTCAAGATAATGAACCCACAGTACGACCTGAACAAGCAGTACTGGCGCTGCATGAAGAGACACATGGACGAGTTAAAGCCGTTTGGTGATGCGCCCAGGAAAATGCGACAGCAGGTGTTGCGCTCTTTCGTAGCTTCCAGAGCGTTCGTGCAGGCCATGGCGGTGGGACGAGACGTCATCCACAATCTGATTGAGGTTGGTTGCGGTTAGGACTTGTACTTCACGCCCTTATAGCATTTTTAGCTTGCGCTCCTATAGCTTAGAGGCGATTGTAGCAGTGCACAGTGCGAGCCGTCGAGTTTTATTGGCAAAAGTTGCCTTTTAAAACAAAGCCTGGTTGATTCCTTGAGTGTCCCGGAGAATTGTTGAGACTGTGAGCCATACATGGGCCGGGGGGTAAGGGGGGTATATCCCTCCCCCTCGGTCGGCCATACCCCCCACCCCCCTCCCTCCCGGAGGGAGAAAATTTTCGCTTATTTAAGGCAAAATAGGCGTTTTTTGGCCTTTTTTCGGTCCCCCCGCCCCCGAGGTCTCCAGACCACCCTACCCTCCTCCGGATTTTTCCGGCCCATGTATGCTGTGAGCTGTGTCACTTTACAAATCTAAATTACAATATTACTAATCTAAATAAGCAATAGAAAATAAAGACGTGCTGTTGAGATTAAGGCGTCCTATCTTGACAATACTCTAAGCAAACAGCAGCACCAATAGTAATAAAAATGTCACTGAAATTGTAGCAATAACCCCTTCCAAATCACGCGTTTTTGACGAACACTAACCTTTCAGTTTGCCTACGATCTAAGCAAATCTGTGTTTGCCAGAAACTATGATAGGCGTTAAGCAAACACACATACAGGGTGTCAAGCAGTGGATAGCCCTTCCCCAGAGCTACGTAACTAAGCATGGCATGATAGGAAAATGAATGTACTACCGATAATGGCATATCTGGGTTCATACCCACCAGCTCAACTTTGACTGTTCCAGCGATGGTTCCACAAACAGCGTGAAGATAAACAGTCACTTTTGTCTTGCATCTCTGCTTTTTGGCCTACTTATCGGAACCTTCATTTTCCCCTGTCATGCCTAAGTTTAGACTAAAAAGCTCGGGGAGCGGCTATCATTGTTTGGCGCCGTGTACATTAATAAAGAATAGAAAGACGCCAAAATAGGGCGAAGATAAGAAGTAAACAGGACTTTTTAACTTAAAATCAGTACTTTCTGTTGCTCGCTGTTTGCTCTTTTCAATGAGATATGGTGATTGTGAAAGTTTCAATACGTAGCACGGCAACAATTCTCTCTTGACATTCTGAACGTTCCGCGGCGCCGACTGTAGAACAGGTGAGCGAGTAGGCTCATTAATAAATGCGCAGAGTCGGTGAGTTGACATTGCGAGCGCCGGGCTGCTAGCCGCACTTGATGGACGAGCGTGTTTTTGGCTTGTTTTTTTTCGGCACTCTAACCGAATTTACGATACCATCTGTGCGGCACTGCCCCACCATCAATCTACGTACGTTGGGCGTACTACAGCCAAATCAAATTTAGCCTTTCAATCAGGGACAGTCCAACTTTTCAGGTGCACCCCTCCAACACCTGTCTTTCGGCGCTGATGCGGCTAACCTACTGCGGTCAGTGTCGCGGTCTGCCTACTGTTAAGCCGTGCAACAACTTTTGTCTCAACGTGCTCAAGGGCTGTCTAGCAGAGCAGGCGGAGCTGGACCAGGACTGGAACGGTTTTATCGGTGAGTTGTTAGTTACGTGCGGTGTCGGCACCAGCTGTGGCTAAAAGGCGTGAAATTAGCCTTGTGCAATCGGCAATTTAGTGGCCGGCCGACAATCACCTGAATGGCCAATATTTTACGCCATAAATGGTGCCGCTTAATCAGACACGCTGGTTTGGCTTGTCGACGCTCTGTTGTCTGTGTTTGCGGACGATCATCGATTGGTGGCCCGTTCTCATGAATTATTTAGAGCCTCGCCGGTTTTGGGTTTCGCTCTCTTAATAGTTGTTCTAAGGGATCTTGCTCGCTAATTGCTGATTCGATTTGATGAAATCGGAGACTCACTGAGATTATGTAAATGCATATTACTCGAATATGCATTACAAACGAGCTCGCTCTGGCAAAACAGTGGTCGAACGTTTCTCAAGCTACACCAAAGCGCATCAAAATACAGTTAAACAAAATAATCAGCTGAAAACATTCGCCTTGCCCATACCGCCATTCCGACGACCCCAAACAAAATGCAAGTACTAGTAGCGGCTCTAGTACTAAAAAACTGACCCAGAAATCATTAATTGTTAGCATAGAAAGCATTTGGTAACCGAACTTGGTGTTTACGCCCGCTGCTGATATTTTAAGATTAATCTGTGTTTTAGATGTCCTTTGTCTGTCATTTTCTGCTTTTTTAGCTCTTAAGCTCTATTTGGCATCTTAAAATTGCGATATTTAGCCCTTAAAGCGTGCAAAGAACACATTTCCAAGTGTTTTCAAAATTTGGGACCATCTCTGTTGGCGAAATAGCCCGGCCTGGACCCCTACCCCACCCCGTCCCAGTTTCAGACCTATTCATGTATGTACTAGCCGCTTTCGAACCAGTAACAACAACTCAGCTCAGCAACTCAACTAGCGCTCAATTTTGAATGGGAAAATCAGAAGTAACGGCATATTTTTCCAGAATGGAGATTGGTGTGAGCCATGATTAGAGAGTGAGCAGACATCTATTTATAAGCAGGCGGTCATCCAAATTATGCTCGATAAATCTATTTATCGCAGCATGAATAGTTTGAGCGTAATCGTAGGTGTCCGGTCGGCCGGCGCAGCTCTCTTATTATAATTCACAATTTCGCATGGGAAATCATATCGATTCGGCTTGTTGGGTGGGCGGGCGTTAGTCATTTGGTCTCTAAAATGGCTTGGCCGGTGATTAGAAGCCGTACCAGATCTGTGTCTAATTGATTTCGCAGGCTGCCTTTTTTAGCTGCAGCCCCGCTCCTCTGGGCTTTCGAGCCTGTTTTTGACCTAGTCTCTAGGAGTAATTGCTCGAGACAAATTTGATTGAAAGATGGCCTCTGACGGCTGGTGTCTGTCCGTCTGTCTGGCTTACGGCCGGCGCAAACAATTGACGTTCCTAGCCGAGCTCAGGAGGCCGATTGTGTTTTGAGGCGCGCACACATGTGGCCCCTTCGCACGCCGCCCAAAAACGATAAGAAGCCAGCGCAACACAAACAAATCGAGCTAAAGACGTTCAGATAAGGTCCGCGAGCGAGAAAGGGGTGGAGCGCTGGTCAAATAAAATTCCGCCCCAAAGGAAATTCACTTTGCGCTCCGACACACGCACTGAGCAACCAGATACAGACAGACAACACACGCAATTGTAGCTTCGTTCCTTTCTACGGTCGGGATCATTGGATATTCTCATTAGACTAAACCACAATAATGCAGCAGATCAAACTGAAGCCTAATACACCACAAGTAGAATCTTGATGACCCATTGACTCCAATATGCATTTTTCTCCGTTTCTCTGGTCAATGTAAACACCAGTTTTGGGAAAATTTTGGATCTTCCTGATACTATCATCATGTGAACTGGTATCAGTCAGCGATAATAGCCTTGCCAGGTGGTGCATCTGTCCAACTGGATGCGGCAAATATGCTTTTATGACCTCATGCATTCGTGCAGAGACGCCAAAAGGAATGTTATTGCCGATGTCAAAACAGAGCTAAGTTTCCCTTACAGAACAGGGACTAAGGAACAAAATAGTAAGCTGCAAAAATCCTCACGGATTTCCGACTGAGCAGATAGATGTTGTGTTTATACCAGGCTGTCATCAACAGCACTCCGTGCGTACTCTAGCGGCTAATCTGTTTTCCGTGCTGTCCCGGCTCTTAATGAAGGCCGACGGCCGGCTCCAGAACACTCTTGTTAAGTCTAATTGACTTTTGAGGGAAATTGCTGTGATGAGGTGTCGGAACTACTGGCTGAGTACGAGTTCCCATCTGCATAGACTGCAGAAGTGGTTGGAAGTTTAGATCGAACGTCGGCTCTTGAACTGGAGAGCTCTCCTTAGAGAGTACTTGTTTGGAGAACTTTTTTCCAATAGACTGAACCAGCTGTCAATGGGGACTCGAACAGTTACACAACCAACAAATTAATGCTGCACTGGGGTGATCAGACCAGAGGAACACCGGTAGATTAGAAAATCACGTAAAAATTCCTTTTGCAGAAAAAAACATTGATTTTTGCAATGTAAATTGTACTATCATCATCTCTGCAGAAAAGTCAGTCTATAATATAAAGCCTACGATCTTTGCATCCGTCTGTCCTATCAGCTGACGATATTTACTTGTCTGCGAGACAGGTGTCACGCCCTATTAAAGTTGGTCCTTGACCGATCGCCTCGCCACAAGAAGGGTGAGAAAACAAGGTTTATATCGTGGCCTCCTTGTTTGGCAGCAAACAAGGCCCCAGGGCGGCTGGAGGGACCGTTGTTGGCGCCGCAGGAGTGATCAGAGGATGATGACGAGCAGATGATAAAGAACTACCAGTTGCCTACTTCAAAGACACCGATGGCACGCCTCCCCAACGCCACACGCATTGTTGCACGATTATGATTGAGCGAACGCAGCAGGGAGCACGTTACACTCTCATTTATAGATAGCACAACGACTCGGCTTTGTGTACGCTGCGGCAAATTGCCTAATCTGGCTTGTATGCGCGGCTTGTTAAGGATGAAAGCACAAGGGAGAGATGTGGGATTGTTTAGGTTACGCTATCTGCTATGTCACGGCGTCCCCGGCATCTGCGACAGCGGTTGTTTGTGGGTTCAAAACCGGTCATAGCAATTGGATGCTGGCAACATAAAGCCAAACCCAGGCCACAGAGAGCCGGTGATGACCAGTAGGTAAATGGGAGCTGAATCGGAGCTACTGTTGCACCTGATGGAAACAAAGGGGGATGTTTCTATGCTAGGCAGGGCACTTTATTGAAAGGCTCTAATAAGAGCGCGCCGTGTTCTGAGCTGTCCGAAAGGATAGTGCAACTTAAACAAACAAATATGGGCAAAGGAGTAGATCTTTTGACATACATACATACATACATACATACATACATACATACATACATACATATGTGCATACATAGTTTTGTATGGAAACGATTCATTTTGTTTGAAGCGGTTTTATTTTCCAAACTGCTCGCAATTATTTATTTGTATGGAAGAATAATTGCGTGTTCCGTGTAAGAAAGGGTTGTTGCAGATGCTCTGCAAGAGTTGCTGGAGAGAATCCGCGGCCCGTTCAACATAGAGTCGGTGATCGAGCCGATCAACTACCGCATCTCCAACGCAATCATGATCTTCCAGGAGAACGCCGACACCATCGGACAACGGGTCTGTCTGTCTGTCTCTCTGTCTGCTTCTTATCGACTTTTTGCTCGCTCGCTTTTCTTTTTTTTGTTCGTCGCTCCGGTGCACAGGGCTTAAAAATTCAGAACAGATAAAACACGGCCGGCTTGGTTGGCTGAGACTCAATCGAGCGTTCTTATGCTTGCAACAGACCCTGTATGCATAGATGTAACAGGTAGGGAGGGACGGTGTAAACCTACAGACCTCCTATTATGGTATCAGTACAGTTAAGGAGGCTGCCGGACTTTGTGTCTCTTCCTGCTCTATAGCAGTTGGCTACTCCTAGTCCAAAAGCACAAAAAGTTACAACAATGACAACAACAGTTGATATACAGGCTTGGCAGTTTATCTGTTTGGCTGTTCGTTTTGGTAGTATAACTTTAATGTTCACCAAAATTGTAATACTACGTGCACCCAACCTCCGAATTTTTACTCTAAGAATTAGAGCCAAGTTTGTCGCTTCAACCATTAACTATGCACTCGCACGTGTCCGCCGTCAAAGTGAACAGTTGGTAGTGCAGAACTATTGGTTGAACTTACAGACTTGCCTCAAATTTTTAGAGTTGAACTGCTAGAGTTGTGTTAAAATTTCAGCCAAATTGTTCGGTGAACAGAAAAGTTAAAGCAAGATGAGACCCCGGATAGATTATTAGGGCCGGCCTGTATTTTCTCTTTTCTGCTGATGCTGCTGGTGTTCTAATTGGTCTTCTTGTCTTTCAGGTGACCAGCGGCTGTGGCGAGCCGTTGCCTGTACGCAGACGACGGTCTAGCACCAGCGGAAACGAACTGACGAGACCCGGCGAGCTGAAGCTCGGTTCTCCTAATGGACCGGCTGCAAAACCGAGCAAACTGCAGAAACTGGTATCCGATATCATCGACAAGGTAATATTTGTATTTGGATTAGCTCTGCATCTCCGAACAAAGTCAGTTGCAAATTGATTTTTAACTTGCATTAAGACGGGCTTGTAGTAGTTTTTTTGAGATGTTTTGCTGGCGATCAGGTAGCATCGATACGCTGGGTAGAATGGAATGAGTGATGAAAAAGTTCTATGTTTTTTTTGGCAAAAAGCAACTAAAATTAAAGAACGCACATGGCTAAAGTTGTAACGCTTCTCAAGCCGTTGCAGCTGCTCCATACATGTAACAGGGGATCCGGGAGTCGGCCCCCTCCGTTTTTTGTGTAACAATTTTTTCAGAAAACTTTTACAATTCTTTAGAATTCCAGACTAAAAAGATGCTTAAATTTCCTGTTAAACCATACTTTTGAGCCCAAGTTAGCGCTGACGATTTTTAGCACAAAATTTGCGGTTTCCGAGCGTTTATTAGTAGTAGAGTGCGAACAATACCTGAAAAACCCAATACCCCAATACCCAATACTTGCGTAGCTGGGCCAAAAATTTCATTTCAGTGGACAGGTACATTCCAGTTGGGCACACAAGATTTATTCGCACTGCTAATAAAATTTTTAAGAGGCTTGGTTGGGCCACTGCCCAAGCAGGACGAGAAAATTTTGAAAAACTACCGTTTCAGAAAGCATTTAGAAGCCATTTTGGGCGTAAAATTAGCAGAAATTAACAGTTTTTGTAATATTTTGTGGTAATTCAGTCGTGTTTCTTATTCCCGGCGAATTTTTATCCTAACTCGGCAGGAAATTGTGTGCACCACCGCAATAGCCATAGGTACGGTACTGGTACATTATGGTGACATTTCTAATGTCACCATTTTTATTTCAGATAAGAACAGAGAAATTCATTACTGGTGTAGCGGTTAGAATGGCGTACACTTTAGGAAATTCTACTAACGTTAGTTGATTTAACGCCAAAACAGCTTTCTAAACAAACGGTATCATTGATCAACTTTTTCGATTTTTTCAGATCAATTTTTCCGGTCAGCATCGATTTTTCTCTATTTTTACCGGTCCCAGTTAGTATTGGGTATTGGGGGTGAAAACCCCAATACCCAATACCTGGAAAACGCCCCAATACACCCAATACCCAATACCTGGAAAACACCCCAATACCCAATACCAGTTCGCACTCTAATTTAGTAGTATCCAATCCCTCACCTTGAATTTGCGCTAAGACCCCTACTCACTCTCCCCATCGGCGCATGACCTGTTACATGCAATGGGTGGCCCTGACCACCACCTGGATGGTTTTTGCTACTGACCACAAGTAGATAAATGGGTACCATGGTCGGATGAGGAAGCTAAAGAGAGTCCGTCCCCAGGCCACAGAACGCTTCGGCACTCCCCTCCCAAATAGCAACGTTGCGTATGCGATTAAACGATTTTCCGGGTTTTATAGGCCATTAGTAGTCTACCCGTTTCTTTTACTTTTACAACAAACATTTCTGCTCTTTCGAACGCTTTATTTTCCTTCCATCCAACGTCCGTTTGCTATCTATGTCTGAGCAAAATTATTGGCTGCACATAGTGGACCTAAATACGTAGCATTTACTTTAGCAGCTGCTTGATTAAGACAGTCAGGCACTTAACGCCGTTTATGGTAGCACCACAGCATACATGTAACAGGTCATCCGCCGATGGGGGAGGGGGGGTTGGGGGTCTGGCGCCGGCCGGGGGGGATCTGAGCCAAAATTTTGGGGGAGGGGGGTGGGCACTAAAAAACGCTCAAAAATAGAGAAAAATCGCAATTTTTTGGCTAAAAATTGCCAAAAATCGCTAATTTGGGCTGAAATACAGCTAAAAAGTGCTGTTTTGCAGGCGATTTTGGCAATTTTTGTGTGTGGAAGTGGAATTGCAAAAATTTGCTCGAAAATTTACTTGCCAGAAAAATCGGAGGGGGGTCGGTGAAATCGTCTCGGGGGGGGGGGGTCCCATCTGGGGGGGTCGGGTGGGGGCAGACCCCCCAGACCCCCTGTTACATGTATGCACCACAGGCCCATTATATGGTGCCACTAGCCTAAGTGCCATAAACGACGTTAAGTGCCTGACTGTAGACTGGTTTCAATTGAAAACCATCCCACCAACGGTCTGCTCTGTAGATCTGTCAGTGCATTTCAGCTGCGACCATTGAAGGGCTTCTGGCGCAGTCTGCCGCACACACTCTGCAACGATCGGAACCTGGCCGCACCTGCCGACAACCTTTCCGACTGCTGGAACGGACTCACCAAGGACAGGTAGAACTTTCTACACTACCTCTCATTCTGGGTAGTATACTGAAAATCGCTCAAAATGGCTATTTTTGGCTAAAAATCGTAAATTAACTGCTTACAGCTAGAAAGGGCTGTTTTGCAGACAATTTTAGTGTCTAAAGAATTGGTTGCTAGAAGAATTGTCTCGGGTGAGGGGTCTGTCTGGCTGCGGGGACAGACAGACCTGTTGAAGCATTGTGTTTGGGCCGAGCAGAGAGTAGGTTCTTTCAGGTACCAGCCGGCGCTTGTGGGCGACGGTCTTCTGAATCAGATGAGCAACCCGGAAGTGCGACTGACTGCCGGCCAACAACACAGCGCTGGCACCACCGATCAGATCCTCCGACTGCGCATCGCCGCCTCCCGACTCAAGACTGCCGCTCAGGGACGCAGTGTCAAGTGGAACAGTGCCGGTCAGTTACTTCTGGGCTTATTATCTAAAACATATCCATGTAACATGTTCTGCTTTTAGTTTTTACCCATCACCATGTGTATATGGTGACGGTACCCTAAGTACCGGTCCTACATGTAACAGCTCCGGGCCGACCTGGGGGAGGGGGAAGGGGGTTTCCTCAGGTGAGGGGGTCGAGGGGGGTTTTCGCCCAGAGGGCGGTGCCAAATTTCAAAAAGCTCCAAAACGCCTGGAACTGCGTTTTTAGCACGTTTTTTGCAGTAAGGAAGCTAAAAATCACTATCTTAAGCTGCCAAATAGCGTTTTAGAGCTAAAAACAAGCAAAAAAATGACAAAAACGGCTTCCAAAAACACCGATTTCTCTTAAATATCAGCAGTGGAAACGCCAAATTCGGTTCCCAAAGGCTTTTCAAGCGAATTTTAGGCTAAAAATTAGTTATTTCTGAGCCAGTTTGTTAGTACTGGAGCCACTACTAGTACTTGTATTTTTGGGTCGGGGGCGGGGTCCCTTAACCTGTCTCGGGGGTGAAGGGGGTTTGACCTTTTCAGCTAGGGGGTAACCCCCCTAGTACATGTATGGTACCGGTACCTTATATGGTGTCACTACCCAATACCGGCATCTTACATGGTGCCAGACCATAAACGGCGTTAAGTGCCTGATGACTGTATTACTTGTAACACGTATGGGCGTGTTCCGGTTTCCTCCTTTCCGGTTTCCTCTTTTCCGGTTTCCTCCTTTCCGGTTTCCTCTTTTCCGGTTTCCTCCTTTCCGTTTTCCTCCAAGGGTGCATCCACATTGTTTGTTAGCATAACAGCAGTTGCCTCGGGTTAATCGCTTGTCTCTTGATATGTATTTAATTGATCATAATTACGTAACGATGAGAGGGCAACGGAGTCCTGAGCCCGGATTTATTCCGCTCTATAGGCAAGACCAGCTGCAGTCATACATACATTTGCAGGTCACACTTATCCAATTACAACTGATTCAAATTTTTAACTCTCATTCCCGACATTTAATTTTATAATGACGCAAAACTAGCTGGCTGGAATATTATCGATTAAAGCTCACCAAAATATGCTAAAATTTTCAAGGGAGGAAACCGGAATATGAGGGGAGGAAAACGGAACAAACCACACGCATGATCTAGTTGATGTATGTTTTGGCTGTGCCACCTTGAAAACGTTGCTCTAGCCAGTTTTTCTTCTCCAGCCTCTCACCAGTCGGCGGCTGCCGAGGAGATCGAAGAGCAGAGTGGCAGTGGCGACGGAGAGGAGGAGCGAGCGTACATAGACCAGGAGCGCGGCGGTCGACCGTCATCCGACTCTTTGCGTCCTAAGCAGGTCTCTGGCATGTCGTCTGATGACGAGGACAGTCAGATAGAGGACGGCTCTGGCGATTTCGAAGGCAGTGGATTGGTGGAATCTATCGCGGTCGACTGGAAAGGCAGCCATCGCGAGGGCGACATTGCCCTGCGACCGGGCTTCGTACCCAAAGACACGCCGCGATGGCCGCTGCCGGAGCCGAGGGATACGCCTGCTCCTATTTTTGACGCGCCCGAACTCACCGATCGACCCGACTTTGAGGTTGAACTGCAGCCAAGTACTCCTTCAAGGACGCCGCAGGACTTTGGTCCGCCGGCCAAGGGAGGGGGCAAGTGCCGATGGACGTTGTGGCTAATTCTGGCCACTTTCACACTGTTGCAGGTTGTTGTTCTTTGATGCCATACGACTTGTTGGTAGCTAAACTCTGTTCATTTTGCACAAAGTCTTTTGGTCTGTTTGCTGCCTATTCGTGCACGATCGCTCAAATTGCCGTTACAGTTTTTGCGTTGTTTGTTGTGCTGCTGCTCCGGTGATACAGTATATCGGTCTACCTAGCCTATACAATCGAATCGATATTTTGAGTTTCTATTTGTTCACTTGCCATGCAAAGATAGAATTATCGATTTTTAGGAGCCGTTTCGTCTGTTGAAAACAAAATTTTGGCCAAAAATTTTTGTTTGGAAAGAATACAAAGGTGCTGTAAATGATATCGATTGGCTTGGTAGACTAGCGGTTGTTTCAAGTGTGTTGGCTATCATCTAAGTTGCATTTTTGTATTGGTGGTTCCAACTTTATTGGTGCGTGCAAGCTTATTGGTTCGAATCGAAACTGAACAATCAAAAGAAAAACTCGGAGTTCACCTGTTTTTTGGTTCGTTCTCTGTCCTACAGGGTATTGTGTTGTGTTGGTACTGCGTATGTTATGTTATAAAGTAGTAGAGTAGAGGCTACCTTATTTTGCTAGTAGTTGATTTGATTGTGATTTCGAGCTATGTATGTACCTTACTGATAATAATACTGTACAGAAGCAAACAACACTCTGCCATTATACTTACTGTTTGAAAATACTCTCAAAAATTAGAGCAAATTTGGTGGCTACATATTTTTTCTTTTTTTTTATGGCAAATTTTTTGTAGATCTGATGCTGCTTGTACTTAACTGTATTTGAATCTATACGTAGGTAATAAATAAATTTGTACTTGCGGTGTTGGCGTTGTGTGTGTACTGTACGTATGCGATTTCACCTAAAATCCAAGCTTTTATTATTTGGCTGCTCGTATAAGGTCTTTGCAAATCTGCTATAGAGTTGTACTTATGAAGTCGGTATTGGAAGAGTAGCAAAGAATTCAAACAAAATCTGCAATATTTATTGCCACAAAATACATCCATCAATCTAAAGGAATACATACATACGATTTTTTGTTTTATCCCACTCATGTCCCCGTCGGGACATCTGGAACACCTTGTTCCCAGAGGATGTGGTTGTCCCCGTTTGCATCAAGTGGATAGCCTACGAAGCAATTCATTTCCAAAATCTTGGGTACGCCACCGCTTACAAGTTTACATGAAGAAAGGAATCTAGCGGAAAGTGTTACACGAGTAGAGTCCGGGCACGTTGTGGTTCAAACAGTAAGCCAGGGTTCCTTCTCCAGGGGTGCCTATGACAACGTCTTCCAAAACGACCTCCTCAGTGCACTGGACGGTTGCAGGGACTGAGTACACGCATGAAGAAAAGTGACCGGTAACGGGGCCTGTGATTTGAAAATAACCAAAGTAACTGGCCGGACAAGCAATCGAAAATGTTGTGCCCCTCAGACACAATGTCGAGCCAAGCTTGTTTTTAAATGGACACTTGCTTAGGTCGCCAGTGAACGTCAAACCTCCTGTAGCTGACGCTATGCTGGACGTGTCGGCTGCATTGCACACTGAAATCTGTTAAATTCAGCTGACTTGAAGTGAACACGCAATACTGCACTCAGGCAGTTAAAGCCGTTCATGGTACCGGTACCTAGGCCAGTCGCACGCACCATATATGGTATCGTCCCCTGCCGGCACAGTTGGTGTAGTGGTTTAGGCAGCAAAGCCACTGTGCGCGAGGTCGTGCGCTCATTCTCTCGGCGCGGCAAATTTCTTGCCGCAAAGAGTTGGTCGTTGGCACAAAACCCCACCCAGACAACCGAAAGCTGGTTACAGCGAGTAGGTAAATGGGAACCAACTGGATCTTCCGTTGCACACCGAAAGTCGTTCCCCAAAGCATGCTTGTGTTGGAGGAAAAGAAGATAAACGACATCAGGAGCTGTCTGAGAGACCAGCAATAAGGCCTATACCGGTTTAGCGCATACCGCCGGGCGGCCGTTGGGATCTGACAGCACCATAACGTCACCAAGCCAGGCACTCTCTTCTCTTATTGACTGGCACCCAATACCAGGGGTCGCGAAATGGAATCGTAGGGCTCTACATCATACGGCCACCCGCCACAGAGAGAGAGAGAGAGAGAGAGAGAGAGAGAGAGAGAGAGAGAGAGAGAGAGAGAGAGAGAGAGAGAGAGAGAGAGAGAGAGAGAGAGAGAGAGAGAGAGAGTGAGAGAGAGAGAGAGTGAGAGAGAGAGAGAGAGAGAGAGAGAGAGAGAGAGAGAGAGAGAGAGAGAGAGAGAGAGAGAGAGAGAGAGAGAGAGAGAGAGAGAGAGAGAGCGAGAGAGAGAGAGAGCGACAGAGAGCGAGAGAGAGAGAGAGAGAGAGAGAGAGAGAGAGAGAGAGAGAGAGAGAGAGAGAGAGAGAGAGAGAGAGAGAGAGAGAGAGAGAGAGAGAGAGAGAGAGAGAGAGAGAGAGAGAGAGAGAGAGAGAGAGAGAGAGAGAGAGAGAGAGAGAGAGAGAGAGAGAGAGAGAGAGAGAGAGAGAGAGAGAGAGAGAGAGAGAGAGTAAACAAGCAACAAGAGTAAACAAGCAACAACAAGTTACACGGAGGCTTTTGTCTTAGCTCTCCTAATGGTGGGTGTGCTGTAATCAATAAACAAATCAGATTGATCATTGTCTCGCATTTCGCGCAATTCAGTTCGCAAGTCGAACGCTTTCTTCGCTTGCCATGGAGTCAGGTCTGTGCCAATGAACACCCTCGAATACTGCGGCTTCGCGATCAAAACCGCACGCTTTCTGGAGAGGATGGTCTTCTTTGCAGCCAAGTCATTTAGCTCGACAACCACCTTCTGTCCATTCTTTGAAATTACAGTCCGGCCGGATGTTGGAAATTGTAGCAGAGTCAACTCTTAGGTCAGAGAAAACGTCCTTGACCAACTGAGAGACGTCCTGAGGCTTCGTCTGACTGGTGACCAGCCCGTTGATCACAATATTTAGGTCCCGTCGCTGTCGCTCACACACTTCGCGCTCCCAGTCACAAATACGCACAATTTCTGAGTGCGCCTTGTCGTAGGATGCTGTCGGATTGGGAATAGGCAGTCCGTTTTTGGCCGTACGCAGAACAGAGGCGTAAGTCTTTGGGGCCGAAGCAGATTTGGACAGCTGACTCAAATCCTCGGTTACTTTGGCCAGCTGCACAGACATCGTCTCTATTTTCTCTATCAGGGAGGTCAAGTCCTGTTCAGGTCGATCTGTCTGAGCCGAGGAATTTCTAGTTTCGGCAGCAGAAAGAAGTGTGGGCAAGGTTGGTGCCTGGTCACGTTTGATCGTCATGTAGCAGTGACGACAGCAAATAGCGAGAACCATTCCGTCTCTTCCTTGCCTGATAGTGATTCGTTGAGCAACAGTGTCATGATAGGAGGTCGCAGTTCGGGCTCCCAGACAGGCCTTGACAAAGCAGCTCTTACAGACGAACAGACGATGACAAAGCAGCAGAACAGGCAATCTGAACCGTTGCAATTCACTTGACAACGGACGCATTTTTGGCCGAAGAAAGGTTGGGAGAGAAGTAGTCATACAGATTAAAGCCTACTTCATAGTAATAATCTGGCGGATAGTCAACGTTATGGTGGTGAGGTCGACCATATCCAATACTCGTGGACTCTGCATTAGACAGCCTTGGTTCCAACCGGAGCTAAGCCAGTCGAGGGGTCTAGTGATTTGTCATAGGAAAAACGACGCAGCCCAAATTTTGGAAGGGGGTTGGGGACCAAAAAACGCTCAAAAATCGCAAATTTTCAGCTAAAAAAATCGCTAATTTGGGCTGAAATACAGGAAAAAACGTTCTGTTTTACAGGCGATTTTGGTAATTTTTGTGTCTGAAATTGCAAAAAATCGCAAAAATTTGCTCACAAAATTACTTGCCTGAAAAATCGGAGAGGGTGAATCGGAAAAATCGTCTCGGTGGGGCGTCCCTATCCAGGGGTCTGGCCTAAGCCGGTGGGGGGGCAGACACCCAGACCCCCTGTTACATGTATGCCTACGAGCACTTTTACAGCGCTTAAAATAATGGTAATCTAATATTTCATGTTTTTAAATTTTTGAAACAGACTTAGCTATTAGCTAGCTATTAGAGCTATGCTATTAGCTGTGTAGTACGTACAGTATGTAAATTTTAACGCACTGTAGGTACGATAGTAAATCTTTTCAGCTCAGCATACATTGTAGGTCAGAAAGGACACATTTTTTATGTCTCTAGTACCGTATCTACTGCATATCAAGTTGTTGTTGGTGTTGTTTTTTGCCACTGTACGGCCCCAACTTTACTGCCGTTAACCGCCTTCGGGAAAGGTCAAAACCAGTCAGTTGTGCGCAAATAAATGGACGTTACACATATCTTTGCCATTTTATGGCAGTCGGCGCCCGATTTTAATTGACTGTCGCTCCACTCTCACACTGACACTTTGTTTCCTTCCACCCACCTACTCTACAGTACACGCGCAATCTACGCATGTAAACCACATACAGACTAGACTAGACTAGACCGCTATAGCTATGTACAGTACCTCCGCTAAGTAGCGTATCCTGGGTGCCGCAAGCTTGGTACAGCTCGCTTTCTTTCCTATGGAGTTGGGTAGGAGGAATCTGTCAAAATAAGAGAAACGACGAAGTTGTACTGAAACTTTCTAGTTTATGGCCAGCAGAACACTGTTCAAAAGCGTTTTAAAGGCAATGTTTCAAAATTCGATTGCCCTGGTTGGGCAGCGGCCAAACTAGGCACCATCAAACGTATACATTCCCATTATAAAATCGTGGATACACTACCGATCTCTTTCAATCATGCTGTATTATTATGCGTATCCGACTTCAAGGTCCTCAATGATTGTTAGAAGTTTTAACTTTTACCTATTTGAACTTTTTGACCCACCACCGGCTAGGTCCTCCATAATGATCCGTTTTCTCATAAAGCTGCAGCTTTATGGGCCACAAAATTCTGATTGGTAACCATTTCTGAGCGATCTCTAGCACTCGAACGCTCCCCTCCATATTATGGCTCAAACACCTCATCAACCCTGTCCCACTACTTCACAACATAGCGGTTTAGTATGTGTTCAATAAAACCTGTCAGATATTCCAGTATCACCTGCGCACAGGTCAAACTGATTATTAGATATACACAATTTAACCTAACCGCCAGCTTTTCAACAATTTCTGCCGAAGCAAGCAAGTTATGTACAGTATAGATAAAAAAATGTCCCATCGCTTTTTCGGCCTTCACTCAAACGTTTCATCCTCAGTCACTTCTTTACCGATTTGGCTCAAATTTTCAGCAAAAATTAACAACATGGTTGGCTAAATATTCTGCAAGTTTGGTGCCACTGATACTGGTTTTATGACCCGAAAACTGGGAATGAGGGTGGTACACGCAAATTTATTTTTTTTTCGGTAATACAAGGAGTACAGGCCTGAAACTTGCAGGAATGATTGATGTTGCTAATGATGCAAAAACATGACGAAATATGACTTTTCTTTGTAAAACCGGCAAAATGACGATTCTAAAGATTTTCAATTTTCAAAAAACGCTGCAGGGACGGTTTCTATGGTGTGGAACAGAGCTTAAATATCAGGTTTATTTATTTGTCGAACTTCCTGCTACAATCTATGTTGATTAACAACAGATTCAGTGCTTTGATTCTAGAAGGTGCGGATTTCTTAACTATGGGATTTTCACTCATGTTTTTGAAATTCCCCAATTTTAGTGCCCTTTGAGCTACAGGGCTGCCCGCTTAGTATGTTATGCCCAATGGCAACACCAATCATTCCTGCAAGTTTCAGGCCTGTACTCCTTGTATTACCGACAAAAAATAAATTTGCGTGGACCACCCTCATTCCTAGTTTTTGGGTCGTAAAACCAGTATGAGTCGGAATTTTGGCACCAAGCTTGCAGAATATTTAGCCAACCATGTTGTTAATTTTTGCTGAAAATTTGAGCCAAATCGGTAAAGAAGTGACTGAGAACGAAACGTTTGAGTGAAGGCCGAAAAAGCGATGGGACATTTTTTTTATCTATGCTGTAGTTAGGTTAGGTTAGGTAGTAGTATATAATATTAATAAACTAGGACTTACTCGAACATCAGTTTACCAAATTACACTCGTACTACGTAGCTGACACAGTCAAATAGAGAGAAAATGAAATCAATTTCAGTTTGTCTTGAGTTGAAGTTGGCTGTTTCTGACGGCTCGAACGAGCTACAGTATCCGGTCAATTTGTGGATGCGTTATACCAGGCAGTACAAGACAGAAAGCAAAGTTGATGTCGCCTGACAACATAAAGGTAGTCAAGAAACGCGAACTAAGGCCGGTGATTTCGCGCATCCCAGCAGACCCAAAACGAAGTCGATCTAGGGCGAATAACCGGTCACCTATGCAATATAATGGCCTCCGGTGTTAAGGTGTCAACTTTTTTTATTCAGAGGCAAATCGTGCCCGGCCTGTGGACATGGCGGGCTTTTCCAAACTGAAGTAACCAATCGGATGTGACACCTATTTTAAACTCGGTTTTATGTGCATCAGGTAAATACCTTGAGTATGGCGGCGAAAGAGAAAATCGGCAACTGTCTGCGCAAACTTACTGCCAAGGCGTTCTATTCTCTCGGAAACACGGTCGGCCGATTCAGCTGGATTTTTATTCTAATTACCCTGCTAGCCACTACTCTATTTGGAGTGGGACTGACCCAGTTCCGCGAATTGAACGATGTAAAAGTTCAATTCACTCCGCTAAACGCTCCTTCCAACTATGAAAGTGTTGTGGCCGACCAATTCTTCTCCAAGAACAGCGCTAAAGATGGCGCTTCGGTTATGGTTACCGCTTTGGACGGCGGAAACATTTTCCGCCCGGATTACATCAATTCTACTGTACACTGGAGTTTCTCGATTTTCTACAGTATGGAATACAAGTCGATCACCAAAACACTACTTATACTGTAGCCGATTTGTGTCAAAAGTTCTGCCAGGAAAATGCCGCTCTAAAACTGCTGCTAAAAGCGATTAATTCGGACACGGCCAAAAATAACCCCAACGTCCGCTTCACCTATCCCGCGATCGAATGGCTGACGGCAAGAATTTTTATCGGAGACCGTGTTCTGGGCGTCAAAACCGACCACTCTGGCCGGATGCTATCGGCCGAGGTGTTTGTGCTGCGAATTTTTGTGCCCTCCAATCCACTCTCAAAAGCCCCGTTTTCTCGCAGTGGAAGCAGTTGCTAGGAGAAAGGTGTAAAGAGCCATTCGAAAATAGACTAAAATTGTAGTACCAAACACACGAATTTGTCAGTTCAGAGATTCGGCGCACCGGTATTACTGCCGCCCCATATTTGGGCATCAGCTTCTTGCTTATCTTCGTCTTTACAGTAATATCAACCTCCAGGTAAGTTGTGCCGGACCGCAACTTAAAAGAACATAAGGATTTATTTTTAGACTCGACTGCGCTCGCAGTAAACCACTGACTGCCATTGCAGGAGTAATCAGTCCGATTTTGGCCACAATATCGTCGTTCGGCCTGTTATTTTGTTTGGGAGTCAGTTTTCAGCCGATTGCAATTATCAGTTTATTTTTGATTATGGCTATTGGAGTAGACGACGTTTATTTGATGGTGCACAGCTGGCACAAAACCGACCCCAAGCTGGAAGTGCCGGCCCGACTTGCCGAAACCATGGTTAATTGTGGACCGTCGATTACTGTAACCTCGTTGACCAATGGACTGTCTTTTGCGATCGGTGCCACCACGCCCACTCCTGCTATTCGCGCTTTTTGTCTTTTCACCGCTACTTCTGTTGCTATTGCTTATTTATTTCAAATTACATTCTTTGCCGCCATTTTGGCACTAAGCGGCAGGACCGAACGCGGTTGCGGCACGGTCTCAATTGGCAAAACTACGGTCGCATATTGGAATAAGAGATTTGCCGAATTTTTGCATGCTTTTGTGCGGTTTATTTTAAGTTTCTCGTCTCGAGCCATACTGACTTTGTTGCTAATTATCCACTTGACACTCGCTATTTGGGGCTGCACGAAGCTGAAAGTGAATCTAGAGCCGCAGAAACTTTTGTTATCCGACTCCCCGGTGATTAAAATGATGGAAATTGAGAAAAAGTATGTACAGACCTCGAGTACGCCTTTGGTAATTATTGTCAACGATCCGGGCGACCTCCGTCTTAATCAAACCAGAGACAGACTGGCGAGTTTGGCTGATGAAATTGAAAAGTCTCATCCTGATCACATGGTCGGCAGAGATTCGACCTTTTTCTGGCTTCGCTCTTTCATTATTTACTCGAGTTTTTTCCAAAAACCTTTTTCCTACAAACTGGTGCCCCGGTTTCTGGATGGCTCCGACAACGACCACTTTGCCGAGTTTATGATCACTAATATGACCGCTTGTGAACTGGACCTGCCGGAATGTATAGAAAAATGCGCCTTTCTCACTTACTACACCAATCTAACCGGCGGATGGCCTGTGCAAGTGAAACTGTTGGATAGTTGGCGGAAATTAGCTGGTCAGTATGCTGATTTTAACGTCACCATCTACCAGGACAGCAGTTATATTGTGGATCAAGTGGCATCGGTGGGTCCCATCACGAGAAATACAGTAATTATTACCATTGCCTGCATGGGAATCATTAGTGCCGTTTTTGTGCTTGATTTCGCTGGTGTCTGCTGTGCTATGGCTGCTGTGTTGAGTGTGAATCTAGGTGTTTTCGGATACCTTGGACATTGGGATGTCGACCTGGATCCTATCTCTATGGCAGCGGCGCTGATGGCTGTTGGCTTTTCGGTTGATTTTGCAGCACATATTACGTATCATTTCTGTAACTGCAGAAAGAAGGTAAGACGGACGGACGGACGGACAGACAGACTAATTTGCTAATTCAGGATTTATCAGATCGATTGTACATCTCTCTGAGGTCAGTAGCATGGCCCAGTGTTCAAGCGGGTGTGTCTACAGTGCTTTGCTGCGGTGTAATGGCCATTCACCAATCTTACATGATCATTACGTTCGTGAAAACAGTCTTTGTGGTAGTTTGGTTGGGTCTGGCACATGGACTGTACGTGCTACCGGTGCTTCTAACGCTCTTTTCTGTTCATACACAAACCATCAAACACATCAACTGTGCCAGCAGTGCGAAGGAGCAAGTTGGTAAAGAAGAGCAGCAACTTTGATAGACGTTGTGTGGCAATTTTCAGCCTAATATTACAATGTAATTATAGATGTTCCTATTTCTACTCCGACTGTATCAGTCTGCAGCAGCTACTGTTGTGCCTTGGTTCTGAGTTTGCTGAGCGGAGAACAGCCGAGTAATATAAAATTAAGATACAAGTGACACTTCCGCTGTTTGCTGTTGAGCTGAAAACAAAAATGAAGGAAAGTAACCGGGAATGCATGTATTCCATTGAGAAAGAAACACGTCACCAGTACCGAGCTCAACAGCGTCAGCTCAACCTGGTCGGAAAAATCAACTTCTTGCAGTACTTTTGTAGTCAGCCTTACTTAATGCAATTTTAAAAACACGTTTTCCAGCCTTTCTCATTCTAAAAATACATCTGTTTGATACAGTAGATGTATTGTACAATTGGCAAAACAGGTCTTAGGCACAAATGCAACAAAATCCTAACCTGAACTCTGTAGCAACTGAGATTGTTAGTACTGTTGTTTGCGTATGCACGTACACATTTACCATACACAAAAATGCACATTGTACAGGGCGATTCTATCCCGCCCGGTTTCGCAAGCTCAGAACTTTTTTGTTTGTAGACCGAATCTGCTGATTTTTTAATATGATGTGTGGACACACTTTAAATTATGCAACTCCAACAAATGCGGAGGAGGCAGTGAGGAAGCAAAAGGAAAAGCGTACGCTACTTTACGGAGTGTTGTTCAACAACCTGGTCAGTCTGGTCTCTCGTTTGTCGCCGCTCTGGGGTGGTGGTTCATTTCAAAGGGATGGTTGAACTCAGTGGGCTTTGCGTTTATGTATTTCAGCGCACTGGTAGCTGAGCCCACTCTGCGCATGTTTAATTGCTCGGGCACCTTCTTTTTGCGTGTGATTTCTAGTGAGGCTTACAGAGAGGCACTCAGCGATAGTTGGCTGGTGAAGAAACTCTGCAGGAAAGTGCAAACACATGACTGAATTGTATGTATATAAGCATAAGTACATGTAACACGGGGTCCGGGGCAGTGTTGTGCCGAACGAAAATTTTCCGAATTTAGTTAGTGAAAGTTAGTTAAAACTTTTCAAATTTGTATTTAGTAAGTAAAAGTTAATAACTAAATTCGCTGTCTGAGTTTAGTAAGTTAGTCAAAAATTATCGAGTTACTTAGTTGAGTTTAGTTAAAATAAACTGGCTGAAATAAGGTCATTAATGCATTTAACCGATTTGTTTTAGCTCTGTAGATCTCGTTAGGTTCAAAATATCCGCAAAAAAACAGTATTTCTCATTATTTTCTATAAAAAGTTCGAAATATGACCGTTAGTTTATCAAAAAGCTCCATATCAGGACAGAAACAATGAAAAATGTAGAAATATGTCGAGAAAACAAATAGTTTTACCTTACCATTTGCCTAATTTTGGGCGATCTGTTTTCCTATTCATTGGATTGGGAAAGAGGGTGGCGATAGGCAGACTTATGCAATCGTGCATGTACGTGCAGTAACACGCCGGTTTCGATTGTGCCCCACCCCAGCAAAGGCCAACCTCCAGATCGAAAGCTCAAGAGGGCATCCCCTCCGATTTTTCTTGAGCGCAGTTTTTGGGCCAATTTTCTAATTTTTCTACAATTATTGTCATGAAAATTGATAAAATTGCTCGTAAAACAGCAACTTTTAACTGTGTCTGGGCCCGTATTAGCAGTTATTTTTTGCGATTTTTAGTACTCAATCCTCCCCGATTTTGGCTCAATCCCGCTGACCGGACTCAAACCTCTCAACACCTTTGGCGGGATGACCTATACAGTAGGTAGGTATGCATTCATTCAGTATACATAAACCATCGCGAATTCCAAGAAGTATTCTGTTTTTCGCACAAGCATTGGAATTTAAAAGCCAGTGAAACCTCGTGCCCTCTTTGTGAGAGACCCCAGAATCGAATCGAATACGTAGAACCTGAATGAGACCCCAGAATTTTTTAGAATTTGGACTCCAAACTAGATCCCTATCACCAAAGCGCCTATCTCTAACATTATAACTAAACTGAATGTTACTAAACTCATAACTAAGTAACTCGATTTTTTACTTAGTAATTTCCTGAAAATGAGTTTAGTTTGAGTTCAGTTTAGTTAAGTGAAATCTGAGTTTAGTTAGTAAAGGTTAGTAACTAAACTAACTAATGTTTTTACTTAGTAAATAACTAACTAAATTCAACCCGCACAACACTGGTCCTGGGGATCCACCCGACTTAAACCGACTGCGACCCCTCGGACGATTTTTCCGACCCCCTCCGATTTTTCTGGCAAGTTAGTTTTTGAACCAGATTTTTTCATTTTTTAGAATTTCAGACACTATAGTTGTAAAGATCTCCTGTAAAACAGCACTTTTAGTTGTATTTTAGCCTAAATTAGCGATTGCTTGCGATTTTTGAGTACCCAAACCCCTTCATACAATTTGGGCTTAGACCCCTCCGGTCGGCGTCAGACCACCAAGCCAACCCCTCTCCGTCCCCATTCACCGGATGACCTGTTACATGTATGACGGTGTATCAATGAATACCAGTCGTCATCAAGTGAATAAATGCTCTAATAAAAGTGCTAAGGATTTTTGGCTTTTCACTAACCATGCGAATCGAAAACGATCATTATTTATATCCGGAACCCTGCGTAGGGTTTCAGAAAACCAAATTAGGGCTACTGAACCCTAAATTGGGTTACTAAAACACTAAATAGGGTTTTGGAACCCTATTTTGGGCTTTTGAAACCCAAAATTAGGGTTCCGGAACCCTATTTATGCTTCTGAAACACTAATTGGGATTCCAAAAAATCCCCCCCCCCAGAATCCGGCTGGAGGAGAATCCGAAAATCGGGCATGGGGAAAATCCCCCTTTCCCCCAACTACATGTATGTAGATTTGTATGTATGTATGTAGATTTGTATTTGGTTTGTATGTGTGTATGTAGATTTGTATGTATGTAGAACTGGCCAGATATGTAGATTTCACATTTGCATTTCACAGATTTGCAGGTTGCAGATTGCATGTAACAGGAGGTCTGCCCCGAAATTTTTTTCCGTTACCTTGGATTTCTGTGGCGAGTAGTTTTCAGCAAATTTTCAATTTTTACATTCAATTTTCAACACTAAAATTGCCTTTAAATCAGCACTATTATTCAATTAGCTGTATTTGAGCCCAAACTAGCTTTTTAAAAATTTTTGTCCAAAATTGCGATTCTTTGCGATTTTTAAGCGGTCTTAGTACCCTAAATACCTTTTTCTATTTTCTGTTTGATTTTTTCCTGAGAAGGTTTGAAATCCGGTTTTACCGACAAAAAGTCTTTCAACAGGTAGAAGTCCCAGGCATCGTTTTCATCTTTTGCTGTAAAGCTGAGAAAAAGCACAAACGATCTTTGTGTCTGGACGGAAATCGGCCCAGCTCACCCAGTCCGAAGCGAAGATCAGTTGGAGTCTTTTTGTTGGGAGTTGGAGAAGGCTCCTTAATAAACAAGTCTCTATGTACTTGATGTACAGTACATTCACAAGCAACAGAATAGCCCCACATTTTGTCACGCTCGTTAGATCTCCATACTGTACACTACCAGGTCTTGAAACTACAGTTCAATGGGAGCATCTCTTAGCCAAAATTTTCTGCCTCTCTAGTGGTACGAGCCGAACTGACGGACATAATACGTAGCTATTCAAGCAAATTTGTCTCGCTTTAGCCGTCTTGTGCGCTTTTACCCGCCATTGTCCGAACTAGGTCTTTGGCACCATAAAAACTATTAGGGCTCAGCCCCGAGGTTTGTGAGAAATTGGCGTCAGAATCCTAAAAATGATGCAAGGGACTGCCCTCCAATGACTAGAGCAGAGCATACCCCTCACTTGTGTGCGACTCCCCTCATAATACATTTTTTCCTACCTCGGCTTCCGATTTTTAGAGGAAGGAATTTTTCTTTCAGCCGATTTTTTCAGCCGATTTTTTTAGCTTTAGCTGTGTCACAGCAAAAAATAGCGTTTTAACCTATTTTCAGCCCCAATTTCATTAACTTCTAATTTTGTGGCGTTAAAGTTTTCTAGCTTGGAATACAGAATTGACTACACAAATAGTTACCTTAGAGCTGAGACTAGAAATTGACTACTAACCACTAAGTACAAACTAATTTTTGGAAGTAATCAGGTCTAATCAGTCCCCTAGCTAGGCCCTAACTGTTCTTGTTAACAAGATCAATATTAGGATGAGTAGGATGCAGTATTCGAAACTTCATCATCAGTTTCATGCAAGAAGAAGGCGGTCTCGGAGCGGAGCTAAACCTGTTGGAGTAAGCTACTGATCACTTTTACTGAGCAGCTCCCGATTGAAAACACAGAGCACACCTACAAATCGGAACCACAGAAGAAAGAGCAAAATGAAGTAAAAATCAGGCGGTGTATCCAGGGATGGGAGGCGGCACCGGACGAGGGGGTTGCGTTGCCTTTGGCTTTTCCTCTTGCGGCAGACCGGGTCGCTCGGCTCTCGACGGACAGGGACAGTACTGGGCGTCGTTTCCAGGGGTACCTCCATCGCCCTGGTCTCCCTGTCTGCCGAACAGACCTTGCACGCCCTGGAAGCCTGGCGGTCCGGCTGGACCCGCGGGTCCAACTCCTCCGGAACCGGCATCGCGTCCAGCTTCTCCTTCCTCTCCCTCATCTCCTGCAATTGCACTTACTTTTGACTACGTCTAACTTACAGTAGCTACTCAGATTGCAGGTGAATTTGTTTGTTTGTTTGTTTGTTTTTGAGTTCCACTGTCCTTTCGGACAGCTCAGGACACCCCTCGCTCTTTTCAGAGCCCTGCCTACAAACAACCCTCCCCATTGCTGCCAATAGGTGCTTAGGCAGCGCCGGTTCGGTTCCAATTTACCTACTGGCCGTCACCGGCTTTCGGCGGTCTGGGTTGGGCTTTACGTCCACTACACGACAATGATGGGAATGAATGATCGGGTGAATAAATGGAGTGAGCTAAACAAATCGTTTACCCTCATCTCCAA
Source organism: Sabatieria punctata (assembly GCA_030248155.1). Taxonomy (NCBI): domain Eukaryota; kingdom Metazoa; phylum Nematoda; class Chromadorea; order Araeolaimida; family Comesomatidae; genus Sabatieria; species Sabatieria punctata. The sequence continues at coordinate 30,749 of JASANB010002647.1, forward strand.
TAGGTCCGGGTCTGCCCTTCCTTCCCACAACTTTCTGGGCATCGTTTCCACGTAGTCCGTTTGGTCCTTGTCGTCCGTCACGTCCGGGGCCTCCAGGTGGTCCCATCTAAATTAATTAGCTTATTCACTTTCTAATTAAGACAGAACAGACCGATCCAGGGTTTCCGGGCTGGCCGTTGCGTCCAGGCATACCATCCATGCCGACCGATCCACGCATTCCCCTTGGTCCAGGACGACCGGGAGCTCCGGGAGCGCCCATTGGACCGGGAGAGCACGTGACACATCCCTGGTACTGTTGCTTATCCTCTCTAAGATCAGGGGCGTCCTCACCATCGTCTCCGTCTTTGCCTTCTTTGCCCTCTGCGCCAGGGCGCCCCGTCGGGCCCTTTTGACCGGGTGGCCCAGCCGCACATCGGTTGTTGGTATCACAGTCTGCAATGATTGACACCCTGAATATACATTGTACATGCAACAGGGGTCAGTCACCACCAACCAGACTGGAACCCGAAACGATTTTTGTACAAAATTTTCTGCGACGCAATTTTTGGGTCAGTTTTTTTTACAATTTCGGACTCGAAAATTGCTAAAATTGCATGTTCAGATACATGTATGCTCACAAGTAGGGGTTCATCCGTTTTGTTTGCCACTACGGTAGACGCGGAAGGGAAATGGGCCAAAAAGGAGAACTAAACTGCCAATTTTAGTCTAGGTTTGATTTCTCCAAAGGTATAGAGAGTTTAAGTCAACTACTGACTGCATCCGGAAGCGCGGGGTTGCGTGGGCGTAACGACAGTGGGCTGCGGTCGCTCGATGGGTCGTTCCTCGCCACCGTATCCGCTCTGGCGTCTGGCTCTCGGACTAGCGCCCATGCCCATCATCTCAGTCCAGAGACTGTTGGACAGGTCCTGAAACTCTATTTTTCCTTTACAAATTAAAACTACAAGCAGTCTCTTACTCTGAACTCTCCCATTTCGGCGTCCAGTTCATAGCGGATGTTCTGGATGTCTCCGATCAACTTCGGCACCACGAACAAGCAGCAGACGAGGGCGAACCCGCTAAAGGCCGAAGCCAGCACACCGGCCACTTTGACGGACATGGCGAAGGGAGAGCGCAACTAATGAGTGGGGCCGAAGAGCGCCGAATTTATAGCGACCGGCGTTCCATTATCCCCAATTTTGCCACACTTTTTGGGGTTACAAAACACCAGTAATTGGAGTCATTTGCCGAAAGTGACGACTAGTGAATCTGACAGCCGTCCTGCCGGGATGTCTGCGAGGTGACGCGTCGCGAAGGTTAGAAGGCGATTGCGCGCACGTCAGTCAAAATAATTTAGGACCCTCGCACCGAAATTGGTGCCAGCGCGTCGCAAACTGCTGGCGACAAGCTTTTTACCGACCCGACGTGACGGGTCACAAAGTTTGTGACATAAGTTGGTCATTGACAGAGATTTATTGCGCTACTTTGCAGTTTCATGTTCTGATGCGTTTACGTATTTCCAAGTTTTCGGTGATTATGAAATCCAGCACTTCCTCCATGGTCTAGCCCCGTTGGCTGACTTAACCACACCTAGCAAGCAAACACCCCTACCCTATCCCTCCCCGGCCCCCAGACATGACATGACATGGTAAGAAGCTGGTAACCTGGAAGATACATAAACAGTCAGGTACTATTATCCGGTTGGCGTCGACCCTACTCCAATTGGAGTAGTTTCCTGACGGTAAGTAGTTTCCGACTTTGCAATTTCGAAAATGCTTACCGTCCGCCCCCCGCCCATTTGTGGGCTGGTACTAAATCCTTACCGTCACCACGCCCACTTGAACGCTTGCCAAACTGCACGTTAGGAAGCGGTTAGGAGAAAGCACGGTTAGGTACGGTTGTTTAGATGCGCAGGTGTTTAGCCTTCTAGACATGGACCGACGCACTTATCTCCGAGCGCGGCCTTGCTTTCCATTTCACTTCGGGCCGCCTCTAGCTTTTACCGCTCAGCTTTTTGTTCTTATTCCAGAGGATTTTTAAAGATTAGCTGCTGTTGATTACGAAAGGAAAGGTACAAATTTCAACTCGACTAACATTCAAAATCGCCGCCGTTCGAACTTATTTCCTGCACTAAATTAGCAGATAACAATATTTAACGACTACGGTAACAAACATGTCCCGTCTAAAGTCGGAAATCTCGAAGTAAGGAACCGATTTAGTCAATCGATCGAGGCTCCGAGCAGTCAGAGGCTCGGAAAGCTTACCGTCGGACAAATTTGACGCCCACCGAAAGTCGTGTTTCTATCCGTCGCAAATTTGCTGCAGGTTAGCCACGGTTAGAAAATCCGACTTTAGACGGTCTGTCCTAAGGAGTTATACGCATATCATACATGTACTAGGGGGGGTTTGGGGGGGGGTTACTCCCCCAGCTGGAAAGGCCAAACCCCCCCTCACCCCCCGAGACAGGTTAAGGGACCCCCCCGACCAAAAAATACAAGTACTAGTGGTGGCTCCAGTATTAACAAACTGGGTCAGAAATCACTAATTTTTAGCCTAAAATTCACTTGAAAAGCCTTTGGAAACCGAATTTGGCGCTTCCACTGCTGATATTTAAGAGAAATCGGTGTTTTTGGAAGCCCTTTTTGTCACTTTTTGCTTGTTTTTAGCTCTAAAAAGCTATTTGGCAGCTTAAAATTGCGATTTTTAGCATCCTTACTGAAAAAAACGTGCTAAAAACGCATTTCCAGGCGTTCTGGAGCTTTTTGAAATTTTGGACCCCACCTCTGGCGAAACCCCCCCTCGACCCCCCATCTGAGGAAAACCCCCCTACCCCCCTCCCCCCAGGTCGGCCCGGAGCTGTTACATGTATGACGCATATGCGCTGCCGTATTTGGTCTGGGTACATACATTGTGTGTACTACTGTACATTACATGGTACCTTAGGTAGTGGTACCATGTATGGCAACCCTACTGTACCTTCGGCCGCTGCGGTGGTGAGGTACCATGTACGTACGCGGTACGGTATACCATACATCTACGTTGTATCCTGGCCACTCCACTCAATTCTAATTTTATTCCGTTCGTGGTAATACCGGAAGGTACTAGTACCATCATCTCTAAAATAATTTCTCTCGAGAAGGAGAACTTCGAAAAGATATTCAGTGAGATCTAAAAACCTTGTTCAGAAAGCTTATGGAATGGTGCAAATTCTGAAAAAGACATTTCAAGTTTATCCAGGCCAAAGTAGATACAGTTAGTATGTTTACATGCACCTTTTTTCCGACCAAGCCCGGCCCGGCCCGGCCGGTGATCAAAATCCGGCCCGATACGTCGTCTGACAATGATGCCAGGCATACATGTTACTGAGTTAGCGGAACCTTTTGAAAATCCCAAATAGGGTTTTAGGAATAAAGTGCGCAGCGGGTTTTGCGACCTTTTTTGGGTTCCAACGGTGGGTTTTGTCGCATACATGTCGCTGGGTTTTTCCGTAGGGGGGGACCTTTTTGAAATCCCAAATAGGGTTTTGGCACCAAGTCCAAAGTGGGTTTTGCGACCTTTTTTTGGGGTCCAAAAGTGGGTTTTGTCGACCATTTTTGTGGTAAAAAGCAGGTTTTGTCGACCTATTTTAGGGATTCTGGGGCGAAAAATGGCTTCAAAACCCTATTTGGACCGAAAAAAGCCTTAAAACCCTGTTTTTGCATTAAAAATGCCTTAAAAACCCTGTTCCCCCTGTTCCGGTTGAAATAAATGCCTTAAAAACCGAATATTGAAACAATGAATGTAATAAAAAGCTGTTTTGCGCTCAAAATACGTATTGAATATGAGTTTCAGCGATAAAATACAGATTGAAATGCGTTATATTGACTAAAAATAGTTCAGAGAACCCTAATATCGATTCTGAGGCACGCGCAAAACCCTGTTTTGACTTATAAGATTACTAAAAAACCCTATTTAGTGATTTGAATGCAGTTCTTAAACCCTGTTTAGGGTTTCTAATCAACCTAAAAACCCTCTCTAGGCTTTCTAGCCAGTGCTAAAACCCTGTTTAGAGTTTCAAAGTAACCTAAAAACCCTAATCAGGCTTTGAAAGTAACCTGAAAACCCTAATCAGGCTTTGAAAGCAACCTAAAAACCCTAATCAGGGTTTCAAAGTAGCGTAAAAACCCTGTTTAGGGTTTCAAAGTAGCCTAAAAACCCTGTGTAGGGTTTCAAAGTAGCCTAAAAACCCTAATCAGGGTTTGAAAGTAACCTGAAAACCCTAATCAGGCTTTGAAAGCAACCTAAAACCCTAATCAGGGTTTCAAAGTAACGTAAAAACCCTGTTTAGGGTTTCAAAGTAGCCTAAAAACCCTGTTTAGGATTTCAAAGTAGCCTAAAAACCCTAATCAGGCTTTGAAAGTAACCTGAAAACCCTAATCAGGCTTTGAAAGTAACCTAAAAACCCTAATCAGGGTTTGAAAGTAACCTAAAAACCCTGTTTAGGGTTTCAAAATAGCCTAAAAACCCTGTTTAGGATTTCAAAGTAGCCTAAAAACCCTAATCAGGTTTTGAAAGTAACCTGAAAACCCTAATCAGGGTTTAAAAGTAACCTGAAAACCCTAATCAGGGTTTCAAAGCAGCCTAAAAACCCTAATCTGGGTTTAAAAGTAACCTGAAAACCCTAATCAGGGTTTAAAGTAGCGTAAAAACCCTGTTTAGGGTTTCAAAGTAGCCTAAAAACCCTGTCTAGGGTTTCAAAGTAGCCTGAAAACCCTAATCAGGGTTTGAAAGTAACCTGAAAACCCTAATCAGGCTTTGAAAGTAACCTGAAAACCCTAATCAGGCTTTGAAAGTAACCTGAAAACCCTAATCAGGCTTTGAAAGTAACCTAAAAACCCTAATCAGGGTTTGAAAGTAACCTAAAAACCCTGTTTAGGGTTTCAAATTAGCCTAAAAGCCCTGTTTAGGGTTTCAAAGTAGCCTAAAAACCCTAATCAGGGTTTGAAAGTAACCTGAAAACCCTAATCAGGGTTTGAAAGTAACCTGAAAACCCTAATCTGGGTTTAAAAGTAACCTGAAAACCCTAATCAGGGTTTCAAAGCAGCCTAAAAACCCTAATCAGGGTTTAAAAGTAACCTGAAAACCGTAATCAGGGTTTAAAAGTAACCTAAAAACCCTAATCAGGGTTTCTAAGCAGTCTAAAAACCCTATTTAGGATTTCTAAGCCTTACAAAACCCTGTTTTGGGTTGTATGGTAGCGGAAAACCCAATTTTGTGCTGCAGAATGTAGTATTGTCTGGGCTAAAATTTTCTTTACCTTGGAATCCAAAAGTGGGTTTTCAGGTCCCCCCAAAAATCCGCTGGGGGGGGACTTTTGCCGAAAAATCGGGCTTGGGGGGGGCCGGCCCCCTCTTTACCCCCCCAACGACATGTATGTTTTGTCGACCGTTTCTTGTGGTAAAAAGTGGGTTTTGCCCATACTTGTAGTTGGGGAAATAAGGGCGGGATTTCCTATAAGGCACAATTTTTCCGAGAAAATTCCAGATTCTAGGGGGGTTTGAAACCCTATTTTGTGTTTGTAAATCTGCAAACAGGGTTCCAGACAGTGTTGTGCCGGCTGAATTTAGTTAGTTACAGTATTTACTAAGTAAAAACATTAGTTAGTTAGTTAGTTACTAACTTTTACTAACTAAACTCAGATTTCGCCTAACTAAACTCAACTCAAACTAAACTCATTTTCAGAAAATTACTAAGTAAAAAATTGAGTTACTTAGTTATGAGTTTAGTAACATTCAGTTTAGTTATAGTGTTAGAGATAGGCGCAAGGCCATAGGTATCTAGTTTGGAGTCTAAATTCTCAAAAATTCTGGGGTCTCATTCAGGTTCTATTCGATTCTGGGGTCTCTCACAAAGAGGGCACAATGTTTCACTGGTTTTAAGAGTCAGTCTCTGAACTGATCGAGTCTTGGCCCTTTGCCTTATTCAGACCCCAAAATTGAAACTTTGGGCTAGAGAGCTGTAAGTTGGTACACTAATGCATACTTATGAGTTGTCTTTCGGCCCCAAAGCATTAGTGGATTTGACGCTCCAATCCCGAGATACAGCCTTCTGAAAATCGGCCTGCTTAACTATGGGACCAAAATTTCAAACTCGAATTTCTAACCTACCAGCTAGAGTTTGAAGATAAAAATTTGGGTTTTTGCGTAACTTTTGGAGTACTTTAAGAATCTGCAGTCCAATTTTGTTTTGGAAGAAAAATATTTTTTTCGACCTCTTTGGTGGGCCATAACTCGGCTGCAACCCACCTAGAGGCGCTTTTTTATTTCATAACTTTGTAGTGCTTTTTATAAGCTTCATTTTGGTATAGAATATGGTACGATTGCTGGTGGCCAATCCAGTGAAAATTGGCCTCAAATGTCACGAACTCGAAAAATTCGCATGTTTCACTATAGACATTATTTTCCAAATCGAATTTCTGACTTCATGAACGGAGTTGAGCTGTGAAAATTTGGGTTTCCAGAGTACTTTCAGTGTGCTTTCGGAATATTTAGTGGATTTAGAATTTCGAGGAAAAAAAATTTTTTTCGACCTCTTTGGCGGGCCATAACTCGGCTGGAATCCCCCTAGAGGGGCTTTTTTATTTCATAACTTTGTAGCGTTTTTTATAAGCTTCATTTTGGTATAGAATATGGTACGATTGCTCGTGGCCAATCCAGTTAAAATTGGCCTCATAGGTTACAAACAAACTCGAAAAATTCCCTCATTTGGATAGTGTTTCCGATCAAATTAAAATTAAATAACAAAATTAAATTGTTTTGGCCAAAATCACCAAGTAAATAGCAATTTAATAACAAATTAAATTTCTCGCGATGACTGTCGAACAAATTAAAATTATATTAAATTTCGTAAAATTGGCCTAGAAATTTGATATAAATTTGATATGAATTTGATATAAATTTGCTTAGTTTGGCAGCTTCACTAACCAAAGTCTGGCTACAAGACAACAAGTTCAGTCCAAAGATATCCTTGTTCATACCTATAGCAAAGATATCAACTCATTAAATGCTAATTTGTAGACCATTTGTTACCATCTGAAGAAAAGGTCAACTCATTTTGGACTGACACGACCCAGGTTTTGAGCTGTTTCCACCGGAATTGAGTATTGATTTTAGCAAATTTATATTTAATTCATAGCAAATAACAAATTTGTATCAAATTAAATTTAAGAATTTGGGCACCAAGCAAATTAATAGCAAGTTATTTTCTTCTGAAGGCTGAGCAAGCAATTTAATAGTTACATAATTTCAAAATAAATTTACTCGGAAACACTACATTTGGAAGACCAGATTTTTATGAGTTCTCAACATTTGAGGCCAATTTTCACTGGATTGGCCACCAGCAATCGTACCATATTCTATACCAAAATGGAGCTTATAAAAAGCGCTACAAAATTATCAAGTAAAAAAGCGCCTCTAGGGGGTTCCAGCCGAGTTATGGCCCGCCAAAGAGGTCGAAAAAAATTTTTTTCCTCGAAATTCTAAATCCACTAAATATTCCGAAAGCACACTGAAAGTACTCTGGAAACCCAAATTTTCACAGCTCAACTCCGTTCATTAAGTCAGAAATTCGATTTGGAAAATTATGTCTATAGTGAAACATGCGAATTTTTCGAGTTCGTGACATTTGAGGCCAATTTTCACTGGATTGGCCACCAGCAATCGTACCATATTCTATACCAAAATGAAGCTTATAAAAAGCACTACAAAGTAATGAAATAAAAAAGCGCCTCTAGGGTGGGTTGCAGCCGAGTTATGGCCCACCAAAGAGGGCGAAAAAAATTTTTTTTCTTCCAAAACAAAATTGGACTGCAGATTCTTAAAGTACTCCAAAAGTTACGCAAAAACCCAAATTTTTTTCTTCAAACTCCAGCTGGTAGGTTAGAAATTCGAGTTTGAAATTTTGGTCCCATAGTTAAGCAGGCCGATTTTCAGAAGGCTGTATCTCGGGATTGGAGCGTCAAATCCACTAATCCTTTGGGGCCGAAAGACAACTCATAAGTATGTATTAGTGTACCAACTTACAGCTCTCTAGCCTAAAGTTTCAATTTTGGGGTCTGAATACTGAGACTCGATCGGTTCAGAGACCGACTCTTAAACTCCAATGCTTGTGCGAAAAAAAACAGAATACTTCTTTGAATTCGCAATGGTTTATGTATACTGTAATAATACGTACGTAGCTATCTATGTACAGGCCATCCGCCAAAGGGGGTTGCAAGGTTTGAGTCCGGTCAGGGGGATTGTGCCCAAATCAGGCAGAATTCAGTACTAAAAATCGCAAAAAATGCTAACACGGTCTCGGACACAGCTAAAAGTCGCTGTTTTGCAAGCAATTTTCCTGCCAATAATTGTAGAAAAAATTAAAAAATTGGCCCAAAAATTGCGTTCCAGAAAAATCGGTTGGGAAGTCCTATTGAGCTTCCGAACTGGAAGCTGGCCTTTGCTTGGGTGGGACAACCCTCGTATCAACCACCGTGTACGTACATGTACGACTGCATAAAGTCTGTCTATCTTGTTTTTTTTGCCTTATTTTTCATTAAAATAAGTTAAAATAAGCTATTCTGAGCTCATTTACACCTAATCCAGGCATACGTTTATCATAATTTTCTCTACAAAATTCTTCCAAAAAATTCCTGAGGGGGGTAGCGGCCGGTTGAGGGGGGTAGGACAGAGCCTGAGGAGGCAACCCCCCCTCAGCCCCCCCTTTGCCCATGTCTGCTCCACCCTCTTTCCCAATCCAATGAGTAGGAAAACAGATCGCTTAAAATTAGATTTCTACAGGGTGTGCCAAAAAAAAACAACCCAGCAGATTTTTTGCTGTAGCAACCGCAAATCGCAACCGATTTGAATGAATCTTTTTTTAAATAAAAGATAAATAAATTCTTGAAAGACTGATGAATCGCTTATTAAGATAGCCTTATTAGTTCCTGAGATATTTGCCCTCAAAGTCAAAACAGAGATTTTGGCTGTGAACAAGAGTGATAAACACAACCCAGCAGATTTTTTACTTTTGCAACCATGAATCTTAACCGATTTGAATGAATCCTTTTTTGAATGAAAGATTGATAAATTCTTCAAAGATTGGTGCAATTTTTATTGAGATTCACTGCTTAGTTCTTGAGATATTTGCCCTCAAAGTCTAAACAGATTTTGGCAAGGAAGAAGAGCGATTCCGTTGCACTTCATAATAAAGCAGATTCCTACTGCTGGGGGCTAATGACACTTTACTGTTGAAGTGAGCCGAGTTTATGTATCACCACTAAAACCTCCAATAGCCCTCAGTAGTAGCAGGAATCGTTTTATTTCGAAGTGGAGCGGAATAATAAAAAATCCCTCTTGTTCACTGCCAAAATCACAGTTTTGACTTTGAGAGCCAATATCTCAGGAACTAAGCAGAGTACATTAATAAACGTTTCTTCAATCTTTCAAGAATTTATTTATCTTTCATTCAAAAGAGGACTCATTGAAATCGGTTGAGATTTGCGGTTGCTACAGCGAAAAATCTGCTGGGTTGTTTTTTTTTGGCACACCCTGTATATTTTTCATTCTTCCTGTTCTGATATGGAGCTTTTTGATAAACAAATGGTCATATTTCGAAACTTTCTAAAGAAAATAACGAGAAATACTGTTATTTTGTGAATATTTTGAACCTAATGAGGTCTACAGATCTAAAACAAATCGGTTAAATGCATTAATGACCTTATTTCTGCCAGTTTATTTTAACTAAACTCATAACTAAGTAACTCGATAATTTTTGACTAACTTACTAAACTCAGAGACCGAATTTAGTTACTAACTTTTACTTACTTCAAATTTGAAAAGTTGTAACTAACTTTTACTAACTAAATTCGGAAAAATTTCCTTCGGCACAACACTGGTTCCAGAAGAGAAGGTGTGAACTTAGTTCTTAGTTTACGATAGTGTGAACCGGGCTTTAGGCATTTAATGCCGTTTATGGCAGGGATGTGAGTAGGGAACGACCGGAACCGGATTTTTGGGTCCGATCGGAATCGGAATCGGAATCGGAACTCAAGTACAGTTCCGAATCGGAATTTTTCGGAATCGGAACTTTTTTGAAAATCGGCTTAAAATTTTGGAATAACCTGTTTTTGGCAAAGAAACAGTGTTTATGCAACCATCCTTTACAATTTCACGCAAACATCCAGTACAAATCACCATGTCAAACGATAACAATGCATTAAAATCGCCAACCATCAATAGGTAAAATTCAAAGCGCGTAAATTATACTTTTAAAACAACAATTTTTCAAACGTTTTCAGTAGAGTGCGAACTGGGTGTATTGGGAATGTTTTCCAGGTTTGGTATTGGGTTTTTTTATGCCCCAATACCCAATACTAATTAGGACCTATTAAAATCGCTGGTGAACTGAAAAACTGACCTGAAAAAAACCGAAAAGATTGACCGATGATTACAGTAGGTATGGAAAGCCGTTTTTGCGTTAATAAACTAAAGGTTAAGAATGTCTTATACTGTCCGTTTTTCTAAGTAGTACACCAGAAATTAGTGCAATTTCTCTGTTCTTGTCTAATATAAACGCTTATGATTCAATTGAAATTTGTCATTTTGTGATACCGAATGTATTAGTACTGTAGCCAGGGGGTGCGGTCTGGTACACTCCTTTCCGGTGGAGTAAGAAGAAAAAATCTGTCGGAAATAAGAAACACTGTAACACAGTAGATCATGTATGGACTAAAACTGTTAATTTTTGCTTATTTTACCCTCCAGAACGGCTTCTAAATCTTTCTTAAAGGCTAATTTTTCAAAATATCTTGCCCTAGTTGGACAATGGCCCAACCAAGCCTCTTCGAAATTTTAATCCCTGTGAAAGAAATCCTGTGTACACCACTGGAATGCACCTTTTCACTGAAATGCAATTTTTGGCTCAGTTAAGCAAGTATTGGGTATTGGGTGTCTCATGTATTGGTATTGGTATTTGGTATTGGGGTATTGGGTTTTCAGGTATTGTTCGCACTCTAATTTCAGGCTTCAGGTGATTTCTGTCGCCTTCCAAAATGTGTTTTGCCGCTTTAAACGTCCGTCCGCTGGCTTTGATCAAAATCTTTGAGGCGTTTAAAGACTGCCAAGTTCTTCAGACTCAGGTGCTTCCACAACGGAGTAGTGCTAACTTTTCATTTTTACTTTGTGGGAATACAGTAGCCTAAGGATTACTAAACTATGCAGATTGTCGATTGCACAGCAAAGAAGACATGCAATAGTACACAAGAAATTATGCTTGATTTCCTAAAAATTTAGCAAAAGTTCCGAAAAATTCCGAGACCTCTGAGTTCGGAATCGGAATCGGAATCGGAACTGCCAGTTCCGATCGGAATCGGAATCGGAATCGGAATTCCGGTCGTTCCCTAGATGTGAGGTGGGAAAAAAACACCGGAAAAAACTGTTTTTTTCCGGAAAAAAACCGGTTTTTTTCCTAAGGGTCGGAAAAAAACATAAATCGCGGAAAAAAACTCAAGCTAAAAATAGCTAATTTACGTCATTTTTCGTTTAAAAAATGGACTTTTGCTATGTATAATAGGCCATACTGACTCAAAACTGTTAGAAAAACAACAAAAAAGACCAAATTTGGCATGAAAAAACAAAAATGCAAACTGCTGTAAGAAAATTTGCATATAGCGTATTTATGGAACCTGTCAGGCACTGTTTCATGCCTGTTTCGTGATTTATATCAATGTAACACGTGTATTTCTGGTCTAACAAGACTGAGGAAGGCGATAGAAAGCCTTAGAATCATAAAACCAGGCTAGGATATCGAGAACTTGAGCTGGAGTTTTTTTCCGCGATTTAGGAAAAAAACCGGAAAAAAACCGGAAAAAACTGGAAAAAAACAGGCCGAGGTTTTTTTCGGAAAAATATACAACCCTGGTTTATGGTAACTGTACCGCTACCGGCAAACCCTAAGGTGCGCGGTCCGGGTGCGTGAAGTGAATGGCCGACTCCTCCCCGCCACTTATCGCATCAAGCTGTCAAGTGACCTCTGTTCCTCCATGGCCATGGGTGCCGGTATGTACCACGTATGGTATCACATCTAGCTACTTGTTTGTACCATATCAATGTCATAAACGGCGTTAAAGTGCCTGGCCGGTTGGATAGTACTAACAGTATACTGGATGGATAGTAGTAATAACTACAGGGTGTCTCAAAAAAGGATCACATTTCTTTTTACTGCCATTTCCGCAAATTTTGACCAAATACGTAGGCTGAAATTTGGACCATAGGTGCCAAAATTCGGGGAATTTGTGTGTTAAAGTTTGTGGCAGTAGACTTGATTCATGCCCGAGAAATTTCAAAAAAAGTGAAATTTAGTAATGTCAACACCAAAAATGGAAACATTTCTTTTTCCTGTATCTTTCCTAATTTTTGTCGGAATTGGATGAAATTTGGAGTGTAAATGCAGAAATTCAGGGTAATTCGTCTGTAAAAAGTTGACGCAATAATTCAGCTCCTCCTAACACATGCAGTTCCTATACATCGCTAAATTTGAGCTTCGAGCGCTTCAGCTGTAAGAATCTCCGTAAAAGTGCTGCAGCATACTGTCGAACGACGAAGATCTGAAGAAATATCCACTATTCTTAGCATACATGTAACAGGGGGGGGTCTGGGGGGGGCCCCCCCCCCCCCCCGAAATAGGCCAGACCCCCCCCGGATGGGGACCCCCCCCCCCCCCCGAGACGATTTCACCGACCCCCCCCCCCCTCCGATTGTCCTGGCAAGTAAATTTTCGTGCAAATTTTTGCAATTTTTTACAATTTAACACACAAAAATTGCCAAAATCGCCTGCAAAAGAGCACTTTTTAGCTGTATTTCAGCCCAAATTAGCGATTTTTGGCAATTTTTAGCCGAAAAATTGCGATTTTTTCGATTTTTGAGCGTTTTTTGAGCCCACCCCCCTCCCCCAAAATTTTGGCTCAGACCCCCCCCCCCCGGCCGGCGCCAGACCCCCCCAACCCCCCCTCCCCCCATCGGCGGATGACCTGTTACATGTATGATTCTTAGTATATGGTTGTGAGTGGTGAGCATTTAAACTTCCGCAGCCCCTAAGATCATGCCATCGCACCTTCGGAAAGAAGAGAAGATCTTTATTGTGCAGCGTTATTTAGAGACAAAATCTGGGAAGAAAGTGCGATAGCAATCTAACGATAGCGTTGGAGTTTATGCGTCAATTCTTTACACACGAATTACCCTGATTTTCTGCGAACACTTAAAATTTCATCTAATTCCGACAAGAATAAGGAAAGATACAGGAAAAAGAAATGTTTCCATTTTTCGGTGACCGGCTTTCACTATTGAAATTACCAAATTTCACTTTTTTTAAAATTTCTCGGGAATGAGTCAAGCCTAGTGCATCAATCTTTAACACATAAAATTCTCCGAATTTTGGCACCTATGGTCCAAATTTCAGCCTATTTGGTCAAAATCTACGGAAATGGCAGTACAAAGAAATGTGATCTTTTTTGAGACACCTTGTAGTTAGTTACCTTTGAACTGTCAATTTTATCCTCAGAATGTCTATAAGGCCCGGTTCACATCTGCGTGGAATAAGAAACATGGAATAGCGGTCTTATTCTTTATCCGTCAACTTTCGATCGATGGAGATGTGGTTGACAAGGTTTTTCAAGACGGCAGCAAAGAGAGAGCCAAGCATGGACGGCGGATTCTAAAGGTGATTTTCAACAACGCTAACGCTCGCAGGCTCTTTTTGTGAGGTTTCAAACGATTGCCGTCGGATGCGTGTGGCAGTGCTGCTTATGCCAGAGAGACGATAGAACTGTTCTGCAACTGAACTGAGGCGGCGCTCCCATGGGAGGCGAGACAGACAGAAAAGCGCGAGAAGATCGCTGCTAACAGTTCGGCTTTTCTGTAAGCCCCGATAAAGGTGCCGGAGCCTTTGCAGATCGTGTGCTTTAATGCAAGTTCGATTCGCAGCTCTGAGAAACTAGCAAAATTTTACCTGGGTTTGGATACAGAGTGGCAGGGACAGAAGGAAGGGAGGGAAGGGCAGGGCAGGGCAGGGAGTTGCTGTGTTACAGAAACTTGGCTAGATTCTTTTATAAACCATGCTGTAAATCTGTGATGCAAATCAGTATTCCATTTTTCGACTTAACCGTGATCAATTTGATGTACCAAAGCAAACTGGAGGTGGGCTTCTAATCTTAATCCCTGCCTCTTTTGCGGGCAGTAGCTTATCTGGGTGCGAGTCAGGCCTGGTTTCTCCAGGTTTTTGGTACACGTGCACATAGGTACTATGTACAGTAGCTGCGTGTCATAGGCTGGTTACGTTCCTGCATTGTCGACGAATTGCATTGGCTGACGGAATAGTGGAGTTTCGGGCGTTTTTTGATGGCCACTTTTTAAAATTTTCTCGGTCTTTGGGCAGTAACTTAGCTGGGTGCGAGTCAAACCCGGTTTCTCCAGGTTTTTGGTGCACGTGCACATAGGTATGTACGTACGGTAGCTGGGTGTCAGAGGCTGGTTACGTTCCTGTATTGTTGAATGAAGGAATAGGGGAGTCTCGGCTATGTTGCATATAATGATGTTGCTACTGTATGTGTATTTATATACTGTTAATAGAATCAAAGTTTGTCATCATTTACGCAGTCAGTACTACAGATAAGGACAGTGAAGAGCAAATCAAGCTTTGTAACCAGAAGGCACAGGCTGCACAGGAGGTGGAGGTCGCGTCTGAGTGCCTCCAGTGGACGGGATAGCAGGCAAGACAGCACCTCGGTCAGGACAAGCGCAGTATTGGGCATCTTTTCCTGGAGTGCCTGCATCTCCCTGAAATCCCTGAAGTCCCGGTAGTCCAGCAACGCCAGTCAGTCCTGGCTGTCCTGGTGGGCCTGCAGGTCCAGCGGCGGCAACTGGACCCGGCTGTCCAGAGTCACCTCGCTCTCCTTCGTCTCCTGCAATGCAAGCAGACTTACGTATGAGACGTCGCTAACTTGGCTCAGTGGCTAGCTCGCTGCCTTCAGTCACGGCATCCGCCCAGCGGTTGTGTCGGTTCGAAACCTGTTGAGGCGGTGGGAAGTAGTCGACACAAACCCAACCATACATGGGCCGGGGGGTTCCCCCTCACCGGGCTATACCTCCCTCCCCACCTCCCCTCCCTCCCTCCCGGAGGGAGAAAATTTTCGCATATTTAAGGCAAAATAAGCGTTTTGGGCCTTTTTTACGGACCCCCCCCGAGGTCTCCATACCCCTTCGAATTTTTCCGGCCCATGTATGAGCCCCACCCAAGCGGTCGAACTCGAAAGTCAGTAATAGCAAGTAGACAAATGGGAATCAAACCGGCGCTGTGTTGCACACACACCGACAGCTGTCTAGCAGTTAGCTACTCCTAGTCCGAAAGGACAAAATTACAACAACAACAACAACAACAATGAGACTGGTCCAAAAGTCGTTTCCAGCAAAATCACCTTGAGGTCCTGGGGGTCCTTTCCTGCCGGGTCTTCCCACTGGTTTCTGTCCGTCGCTGCCTCTCCCTCCAGGTGGACCCTCGCGTCCATCGCGCCCTGGGCCGCCAGGGGCGCCCATCTGTAACTAACAGTTTAGGTAACGTTGAAGTGGGCCTCCAACCTGTCCCGGGTTGCCGGGTTGTCCACTGCGACCGCCCATGCCATCCATTCCCTTGCCTCCGCGCATGCCTCTGGGTCCCGGACGGCCAGGTGCACCAGGAGGTCCCGTTTGACCAGGTGGACAGTTGGTACAGCCCGCCATCCGTTGACAAGACGGGGCCAGATCGGGAGCGTCTTGTCCATCGATTCCATCTTGTCCGGGCTTCCCTTCTGGACCCTGCTCGCCTTTCGACCCTGGAGCTCCAATTGGACCGGCAGGGCACTGGTTGTTCGGATCGCAGTCTGGAAAATTTGTGATATGCACTTATACTGTTTTTCTGCTTATGGAAAATTTTAGTTATTTTATTGTAATTTAAATCTAATGATACCAATGTTGCCGATGAAACTTTTATGGTATTTTTTAGGTAGATGCACAGTAGTGGTTCAAGATGACAGGACTCGGGTTGGGGTAGATTAGTTTGACCGCAAGATAGGGTCCTGGGGAGTTTCATACATGGGGCACAAAATTTTTAAAAAGCTTGAAAATGTGTTTAGGTCATTTCATTAATAATAAGGCTTAAAATTGCACTTTTAAGCGACAAAAAAGCATAAATGACAAAAAAGGCTTCTAAAAACAGTTAATGACAAAACAGAAAACGCAAAATCTATTATCAAAACGGCATTTTAAGCTAAAAAATCAGTGATTCCTGAGCAAGTTTGTTAGTACTGCAGCCGCTTCAAGTGGTTTTAGGGTCGGGGCGGGGCTGTAAACTGTTTCTGGGAGGTGATCTTTTAAGCCAGAGGAACCGCCAAACCCATAGTAGATGCATTTAGTATGGACTTGATATTTTAGTGTAGAGAGCTTGAGTTATGTATGTGCTACACAACAAATAGCAAAAAGACACCCACTGCAAGCAGGTCCTTTAGTGATAGGAACGTCGGGTGTGCCGTAGGCTTGCCGTCTAGCTCGAGGACTCACTCCCATCTCAATCATCTCTGACCAAACGCTGTTCGAGTCGCTTTTGAACTCTTCCATTTCCGAGTCGAATTCAGCTCTGATTTGCTGAATTTCGGCGATCAGAGTGGGCACCAGGAAGACGCAGGTGAGAATTGCAATGCCACTGAATACAGTGGCCAGCAGGGCGGCCGCTTGAAGAGACATAGCGATGGGAAAACGCCGACCGGAAGCAGTGGGAGAACGAAAGGTAATTCCGCAGTGCCGCCCGGCTACTTTTATAGCGATAGTTCCGACACCGTACGACCTATTATCCTAGTTTTAGTGCCCTTTTTTAAGGTGATAAAACTTGCGTAATCTCAAACCCAACGGGTTGTCTTTACGAGTGAGTCTTATTGTTTTTGACACTTGCCTGGACAGTTGTGATAAACGTCGCACCGAATGGCCATTAATCGCCGGTGCGAAACCGGTTCGGTTACGGGTGAGAGTGGAGTTTAATTGTCGGACTATAGTGCACGACCGATATTGTTTTCCGTGTCAATTCACATTCGGATCAACGCCATTTCTCCTTAATCTTTCACCCTACGTTGCCCATCTTTTTAGTGCCGTCGCCTGTCCGTTTTCTCTGTTCTTACATCAAACATTTAGTCGCGCATTTGGGCGGAATGGTTGACGCCACTAAATGACCACGCATTTTCAGCTTCAGCAACAAAATGCGATCAACACATTGCCTTCAATTACCAACAAAACGGCCATGCATATGGTGTACTGTAGTTTACCATCTACATACGTACAAGAAGATATGAGTCTTAAGACGCAGGTATATTTTTATAATTTTTCTACGTGTAATTGGGTTTGTTTTCCAGGTGTTTTATCTTGGACGGTCAGAAGGCATTCTCTGTGGAGGTGCATTGTCCAGTTACTATATAACACCAGGGATGTAGCTTAGAATAGTGTGTTTTTCTGGTTGCTTATTTTATTGATGCGTTGATGCATAAATTATTACTATGAGCTAATTTTTGGTTTCAGCATTTTGTGTGTCTGCACTGGAGGTTGTAAATTAGAAGCTTTGGTATGTAAAATGCGTGAAAAAAAATGCAAAAACACTACGAAAAACAAATAAACTGAGGGAAAATCGAAACAGTTTAAGCAAAATGAATGCAGTGGTGCCTATTCTCACGGTCACAATTCATCAACAAGCAACATTGAACGATTGCTCTGTTCTTTGCATTTCACTGAAAAAGCCGAAAAAATGAAGTTTTCATTAAGCCCATACTGTGGATCAGGTATACCTGTACCTGTACCTGATTATCAGGTAGATTTGCAATACCCACCTGATACCTACCTGATACCTGAACGGGTACTTTCGAACTGTACCTACCTGATTTTGGGTATTTTTGGGCTGAAACAGGTATCAGGTACAAACAGAAGGCATCAAAATGGTACTTTACGACCGATTTGTTCATTGAAAAAGCATGTATGTAGGAAGGCTAATTTTTCAAAATTTTCTCCGCCTGCTTGGGCCGTTGCCCAACCAGGCCTCTTCAGACTGCAATACCTCCTAATTTCTGCTAATACTGTACTCAGAATCCTTTCAAAAGCGTTTTTCAAGCTAATTTTGGGTCATGGCCATGGTAAAAATTTTATACTTACTTTCTTTTGAAAAATCCTGAGTAAAGCCAATGACTAAAGGCGAAGACAAATAGGGACACACTGTACGGGTAAAAAGAGGTTATGAGAAGCCTTACTCTAAGTGGCAAAGATAAACCACCATAGGTGGATGTGACAAATGTACAGAAGTCAATCATGAGGTCTTCTTTCCTTGAAAATTTATTGTGATAAAAAGCGGGAAAATTGGAAAAACAATCTTTCTAACAATTTACATAAAAATATCTTCCGTCTTGGTATGCTTTCACCAGTTTGGTAACCTTATTGTAAGCTCAAGACAGCTCAAAATGCCGATTGCGGGCTAAATTTATAAAAAATCACTTAAAAATCGGAAAATGTACAAGAAAAATGGCTACAAATTGACTACAAATTCGCAAATTATGAAAAAGTAGTTTGTAGTCAATTTGTAGTCAGCCAAAATATTATGTAGTCTTAGTTATTTTGTAGTCGTGATGACGTCATAATCGCCGAAAATATGTAGTTTGTAGTTAGTAGTTTGTACATAGTACTACGAATTAGGTCTACCTGTACCTGTTCCTGATACCTGATATTAGGTACTTTTCCAATACCTGCCCACAATATAAGCCCATGGGATTATTTTCAAAACGGCTTGCAAAAAGTGTCAAAACAAAAAAAAGAAGCTTAAGCATATTTACCAAAAAACACGGTGTACCAGAGAGTGCTGAATACTTCCAAAGTGTACGTTGGTGTTAATGGTGCCTTGCTTGGTGCCTATCGGTGTCCGCCGTGTACTCTGTTTGGAGGCAGGTTTTGTAGCAACCCCTGAATTTCGCTAGATTATGGTAGCCAACAGTAAAAGAAAGGTTTGCAATAATACTGCCGTTTTCTGGAATCTAAACCACATGTTTCGCCCAAATACTGTAGAGTCTAAGTTGAAGTTTGTTTGATTCTGGGTTTTTTTATGCTAAAATGCGCTATTTATGAGCGAATAGAATAGAAAACTATTCCATCGAAAAAACTCTTGAAATCAGGAAGGTTTTTATGTGAAATACTCATAAATTTGAGGAAGTCTTTCGAGCCAACAGCTAATTTGGTGGTGCTAAAGTGAAATGCAACTCTTTCTGACTAATTTTGCAAAATTCCGAATAGTGTACCCGGTTACACTATTAGGATTTCGTTTTTGTCGGCCAAAATCCTTAATGCCAATTGAGTACCCGGGTACTGTGTTCAGCATTCTGCGGTACATAGCTAACTTTTAAAAAGATAACTCTTTGTTCTGTGAGATTGGTGATGTACGTACTGTATGTTCTGTGAAGTGGAACGCCTAGATACAGACTTGCACGTAAATCTGTCACGTGTTGGTTTAGAAGAGCTTACACTAAAACGCTGAGACGAGTTTTTTATTCTAACAGGCGCGACAAGTGATGCCAGTTGAAAAGTGTTGCTGCCTCCAATTCGGTCTGCACTCGAAGCCATTTACAAAGCGGCGCAATGGGCAACGTGGTGGCATATTTTGTGAGTTTTCTCTTTTGTGCCTGTTTTGTTTGGCTTTTGTTTGTGTACGCTACGTATGCATGCTATGCTACGTAACTAACCTTTATCGCTTAAAAAGTCAGCCAGCTTTCCAGCACAGTCAGCGAAAATCTGGTGGACTTTTACTTTCAGTGGGCATGAAGATTTGGCATCGTCAAAAACGAGGGTGTTGGCCCTGCCCAGAAAGCAGGGTTGACAGTTCGTTTCAAAACTCTGGGCTACTGAAGACTGTAAGCCGAGAATTTAGCTGAAACAAACTATTAACAAAGAATAATACCAAAATGTTTGCCGGAATGGCGGCCATTTGAAGTTCTTCGGAAAACTCGAAAAAAGGCCAGGAGGTCATTTTTTGGCCAACACTGTTTTTAATTTTAACCGAAGTTTTAGAAAGATCGACCCTACGCAGTCAACCTGCTGTTGGTGGCGTTTGTACTGTTCTATTCGTTCGTTGGAGGGCTGATCTTCAATAATCTGGAGGCAGAAGCCAGCAAAGTAGCGGAGGAGCAGCGCGATGAATTTATTATCAACTGTACCATGGAAACACTGGAGAACCGGTCCTATTTCGCGCCAGAAGAAAAAGCAATGTTAATTTTTGAGAACTGCATCAATTTCACCGTGCCCAGAACCTATTGGAGTACGATTGGAGCGACTATTTTCTCCTTCGCTTCCATTACGACAATTGGTACTGCACTTTTCTGCCATTCAATCACTTGGTTGTAGTACGAAATTGTGAAACAAAGATCAAATGGTTCCCCTTTATATGAAGCCTCAAACAAGTGCATGCAAGCGTCTTTGTTTTCTCTCCGTTGTGTACCAAAATTCTCGAAATTTATTGAATATACATAGATTCTCTTCTTGCATCGGGTAATTCGGTTGTGCACTAGAAGCGCCCAAATTTCAGGTTTCGGTTCTCTGGCAGTGAACACTCGTTCGGGGCGGCTGCTTTATATCATCTTTTGTCTGGCCGGCATGCCAATTGGCCTGCTGTTGATGGCAAATATCGGCCAGTTCTTCGAGGAATGGGCCGGCAAACTGAAAGCCAGACTAGACCTCTGGGACAAGCGCAGACGACAGCGCAACAAACAGAGGGCCCGAGAGAAGGCCATGAGAGCCTGTACAGAGGACGGTCTGTCCGCAACCGCATTATTGGGCGAAGAAGAGGAGGAGGAGGAAGAGGAGGACGAGTTTGAAATGAGCGGACTTATAATTCTTGTCATCTTCGCTGCCTATGTGGGTGCAGGAGTAGCAGTGATGGTGGTTTTCAGTCAGTTGCACGTCGTTGACGGCCTTTACAACAACTTTCTCACCTTCACAGCGGTTGACCTGTCGGAAATCGTGTCCACGAGGTAGAGAAGATTTATTCGGCGCTAGGCAAAACACTTGCTGCTCGCTCGCGCGTCAGCGGCTAGTCTTTTTTCCTCGTTGCGAACATTTGTCTTTGGAAAAACTCTTGAAAACAGCATCAATCTTGTAAGCTGACTTTCTTTGAAAGCCGCTGGTAAATAGTTCCGCTTTGTGAACTACTTGGAGAAAACACCCTTAGCGCATGACCGCACTACTAAGAAATCTAAGGGAAATTGCATAGGTATAGTACTACAACAGAGTAAGGTTGTTACGAGTTGAGCGCAAAATTTTGAATCATTCAAATTTTGGACCGTCTGTGGACCAGATGTTTATAAGACAAGTGTAGATCATGGCTTGTGTTTTTTTCAGAATCCTGCTGTTTCCGATTGGTATTGCCTATGTGATGGCTGGTCTGGCGTTAGCCTCCTTGGCCATCGAAGTGTTGGGACGGTACTTGAAGCAGCTGCATAATTGGGGCAAAAAATTGAAGAACAGCGGCAGAGCGAAAATCTGGTTCGGCGGAAAAAGGTGAATAAGCCAAGTTTGTTTCTTCCGTTGGTTTAGAGGCTTCGCAGAACGCTAATGCTAACTGCAGCCCTAACATTGGCTTAATGCAAAAGTTAAGACACTATCACAAAGTTTTGCCCAAACCAAAAACACATTTTAAATGTAATGATGCTACAATATCTCATTGTATATCGTACCTGAGCAAAAGATGTACACTGTGTATTGGACATTTTTGCTGGCCGGTTTCCCAATTTTAAGATAAGCGGATGCGGTCGAACCAGACCATTAAAATATGATGGTATTTTAAGATTTGATCATTCCAGCATATCCCTAAAAACAGTCACAAAGATATTGAATTTCGGAATACATAAACACATACATGCACATATACAGTATTCATACTCCCAGAAAAATATGTGTATGTGCATATTATGTATATGTATCATTTTCCAAAAATATGTGCATAAAATACATAAAATACACATTTTTTTGGTTGATTTATGGTGCGGTTTTTCTGTCAATTCCTTCGAAACAGTTGTTCTAAGCTAAAAATTTCCTCTTTTATACTCATTAGTATTATTCTCTACAAAGCTAACTGCACAAGCCTACAAGTTATATTGAAAATTATTATTGACATATTTTTGTATATTTATTTAATTTAGAAAGCCACAGTTTAATAAATTTTGTATCCGATTGTTCAGAGGTTCAGAGGCATTGAGAATTTGTTATGGTATTTCTTTTCATCTGTTTTGAAATCAATTCAAAAAGTCAGCCATGACCCTTTCGAATAACGTTTTCACATTGGATATGAAAATAATTTTGTGTCTTGAAAGGAAAATGACAAGTTTTGCTTACACACGTTGAAATTCATTGTCAGGTAGTGTAGTGATTCTTTACTGAAGAGTATCTGAATTACACGAATTGTTGCAGAATTCATTTTAAAAATATGTATATATATTCTAAATACATATTTTGTCTGAATTCATATATACATAATACATATTTTCGAAGGTAAAATGTGAAGCATATATCTATTCCAAAATGGTGCATATTATGTATTTTTTCGCATAAACATATCCCACAGTACCTTAAAATAATCTGCAAGAAGTACAGTACGTAAAACACATTGAAAGTTGATTTTTATGTCATAAGAAAGCGAAATTTACATAGAACATTTAAAAAAGGTTTCATACTATTTTTAGTTCTGTTTCTTTCTACATATGTCCTGCCACAACCGGCCAGGCCACCCATTCATAGATGATTTCCAGGAGGCAAAAATCCTAGACCTGCATTGCATGTGCATCTTTAAACCTGAGCAAAAATGATAAAGTCCGTTCTTTCTCAGTTGTCTTTTCAACACTATCTGTTTATAGACTGAGTGTGAAAAACCTTGTGCGCGGAGTTGGAACCCACTGGGGAGTTGACAAGGAAGCGATCGAAAACGTTAATCTGGATGACATCGTAGAAGAGCAAATCGCCATTCAGGAAGGCAAAGCACCGCCTTTGGGTAAGTCTGCAAAATAAGTTTAACTAGCCGCGTATCATACGGTCAAAATTTGAAAAAACTAAAAGTTATTTTACATACGTACCTTAGGGATCGTCCTACTACACTGTGTCTTCCCAAATTCCTGGTTTTCCCCACCCGTTTTCCACAAAATCGTCTGGCGTCGTTTCTTTAAATGCTGCGCGTACTACCAGAGAGTGCTGCATAGTGTACCTCTGAAGATAGTATAACTGGTGTATCCTACAACCAGGGATGTAAGGTGTGTTTTTTTCTGTGTTTTTCCTGTTTTTTTTTCTGGAAAAAACCTATTTTTCCTAAGGGTCGGAAAATATATAAATCGCAGAAAAACCTCAAGCTAAAATAGCTAATTTATGTCATTTCTCAGTTAAAAAATGGATTTTTGAGATGTATAATTGGCTAGACTGACTCAAAACTGTTAGAAAAACAATAGAAAATTCCAAGTTTGGCAAAATAAGACAAAAAGGTATACTGCTGTACTAAAATTTGCATATAGCGTTTATTGATGGAGCCTGTCAGGGACTGTTTCATGCCTGTTTCGTGGTTTATATCTATCTAAGCCGTGTATTTCTGTTCTGAAAAGACTCAGGAAGGCGCTAGAAAGCGTTAGGAATCATAACACCAGCAGCCTAGGATACTGAGAACTTGAGCTGGAGTTTTTTCCGTAGTGTATATTGATGGACCCTGTCAGGGACTGTTTCATGCCTGTTTCGTGATTCGCACAAGGTATCTATGTAAGATGGGTATTTCTGTTCTGAAAACACTTCGGAAGGCGCTAGAAAGCGTTAGGAATAATAAAACCAGGCTAGGATACTCAGAACTTGAGCAGGAGCTTTTTTCGCGATTTTGGAAAAAACTCAAAAAAACGAAAAAAACTGAAAATTACAGGCGGAGGTTTTTTCAGAAAAATATCCATCCCTGCTACATACAGTATGTACTTCGAGAGGGGTTTTATATCATAGGTGTCCAGAATGTCCTACATTATGGTAGCTTCAGAGCAGACCTATGTATATTTTTGTGTATATTTAATCATATCTGACACGCACAATCTTACAGGAATGAAACATTGGGCCAAAACAGAGTCACTCACATGGAACACAGTAACCTGATTGGAAAATTGCATTTTTGCTCAGAAATCATGAAAACAAGTAGTTAACCATGTAAGGTGATTTCGCTAAAAGTACCAGTTAGTGTACCTAACATACAGTGAGTGCTGTAACTGGATCTCATTTTTGGTTCCGAAAATGCCAAGTGCTGGTTAGTGTACCTGAGGTAGCTCTCTTCTGCGGTACCAGTGCTTGCTTGCCAAAGAATCATCATTACTTGGGACTTCCTGCACCAAAACTGAAAAATTTTTGCACTTTTAAGACCAAAATTTCGAAAGTATTCTCGGCCTTGTTAGACAGTACAAAAGATCTTGTATTTAATTTACGGCCAAGAAAATGAAGAATTTCAATGAATTTCAAGGCATAACCTAATCTACATTTAGAACCATTACCAAAACCGGAACCTGAACCTGAGCCAGAGCCAGAACCAGAGCCGGAACCAATTCGTGAACCAACTCCTGAGCCTTCACCATCACCTTCACCGCCGCCACCGCCACCACCACCTTCACCACCTCCTCTCAAAGAACAGTTTCGGGCAAAGACATTTGAACAAAGAATAACTACAGGTATATGCTTGAAAAAACTAGATGACTCCACAACTGACTTCTACTTTCATATATTCATTCTATATACAATTTGGTTTCAGCAGTTACACCAGTCGAGAAACCGGTTCCTGGACAAGCCCCATTTAAATTCGATCCTGATAAGGTGCAACTGGCATATGAGGTTGAGTGGGAGAGGCGAAAAATCGATGACCTCATGGCAAAAGATCGAGAAAGCAAGATGGCCCGACAAATAAATGACGAAACTCCTCCTGAGAGGAGCGAAGAAGCAACCCAGCCAGATGTAGTTCGAGACCACAGTCCTGCATCTTCAGTCAGGAGTTTAACGTCAACAGGACTTAGACAGAAGGCAGATTCGCGCCGTCCCACCACTACTAGCCAGCCAGAGAAGCTGAGATCAATGACAAGGTCTCAAGATGCTGATTCACTTAGCAAGAAAATGCCGCAGCCTACAAGTACCACTCAACGTTCACAGATGAAGCCCTCAACAAATGTGACATCTTCAAAGCCTCGCCCCAGTTCAGGCCTAGAATCAGCTCGCTCAACACTTTCACTCACTGCGCGGCCTTCTGGAGCTCCTCCAAGATCAAGCGTTAAACCAGTACAAAAGGCAGCACCAACAAGACAGCCACTGCTGTCCAGAAATGCTAGCAAGCCTGACATATCAAGCAAGACTGATCCAGCAAGTAAACAAGCCACAATGAATAAAACACCTGCTGTAGCCAAACCGGATACAACAAGCAAGGTGGATGCTGCAGGCAAGTCAGACACACCCAGCAAGGTGGGTGCTGCAGGAAAGCCAGAAACACCTGGTAAGGCGGATGCTGCAGTCAAGTCAGACACGCCAAGCAAGGTGGATGCTGCAGGCAAGTCAGACACACCCAGCAAGGTGGATGCTGCAGGCAAGTCAGACACACCCAGCAAGGTGGGTGCTGCAGGAAAGCCAGAAACACCTGGTAAGGCGGATGCTGCAGTCAAGTCAGACACGCCAAGCAAGGTGGATGCTGCAGGCAAGTCAGACACACCCAGCAAGGTGGATGCTGCAGGCAAGCCAGACACACCCAGCAAGGTGGATGCTGCAGGAAAGCCAGAAACACCTGGCAGGGCGAATTCTGCAGGCAAGTCAGACACACCCAGCAAGATGGATGCTGCAGGAAAGCCAGAAACACCTGGTAGGGCGGATGCTGCAGGCAAATCAGACACACCCAGCAAGGTGGATGCTGCAGGCAAGCACGACACACCCAACAAGGTGGATGCTGCAGGAAAGCCAGAAAGACCTGGCAGGGCGAATTCTGCAGGCAAGTCAGACACACCAAGCAAGGTGGAAGCTGCAGGAAAGCCCGAAACACCTGGCAGGGCGGATGCTGTAGGCAAGTCAGACACACCCAGCAAGATGGATGCTGCAGGAATGCCAGAAACACCTGGCAGGGCGAATTCTGCAGGCAAGTCAGACACACCCAGCAAGATGGATGCTGCAGGAAAGCCAGAAACACCTGGCAGGGCGGATGCTGCAGGCAAGCCAGACACACCCAGCAAGATAGATGCTGCAGGAAAGTCAGAAACACCTGGCAGGGCGCATGCTACAGGCAAGCCAGACACACCCAGCATGGTGGATGCTGCAGGCAAGCCAGAAGCACCTGGTAGGGTGAATGCTGCAGGCAAGTCAGACACACCCAGCAAGGTGGATGCTGCAGGCAAGCCAGACACACCCAGCAAGGTGGATGCTGCAGGAAAGCCAGACACACCCAGCAAGGTGGATGCTGCAGGCAAGCCAGACACACCCAGCAAGGTGGATGCTGCAGGAATGCCAGAAACACCTGGCAGGGCGAATTCTGCAGGCAAGTCAGACACACCCAGCAAGATGGATGCTGCAGGAAAGCCAGAAACACCTGGCAGGGCGGATGCTGCAGGCAAGCCAGACACACCCAGCAAGATAGATGCTGCAGGAAAGTCAGAAACACCTGGCAGGGCGCATGCTACAGGCAAGCCAGACACACCCAGCATGGTGGATGCTGCAGGCAAGCCAGAAGCACCTGGTAGGGTGAATGCTGCAGGCAAGTCAGACACACCCAGCAAGGTGGATGCTGCAGGCAAGCCAGACACACCCAGCAAGGTGGATGCTGCAGGAAAGCCAGACACACCCAGCAAGATGGATGCTGCAGGAAAGCCAGAAACACCTGGCAGGGCAGATGCTGCAGGCAAGCCAGACACACCCAGCAAGATGGATGCTGCAGGAAAGCCAGAAACACCTGGCAGGGCGGAAGCTGTAGGCAAGTCAGACACACCCAGCAAGATGGATGCTGCAGGAAAGCCAGAAACACCTGGCAGGGCGGATGCTGCAGGCAAGCCAGACACACCCAGCAAGATAGATGCTGCAGGAAAGTCAGAAACACCTGGCAGGGCGCATGCTACAGGCAAGCCAGACACACCCAGCATGGTGGATGCTGCAGGCAAGCCAGAAGCACCTGGTAGGGTGAATGCTGCAGGCAAGTCAGACACACCCAGCAAGGTGGATGCTGCAGGCAAGCCAGACACACCCAGCAAGGTGGATGCTGCAGGAAAGCCAGACACACCCAGCAAGATGGATGCTGCAGGAAAGCCAGAAACACCTGGCAGGGCAGATGCTGCAGGCAAGCCAGACACACCCAGCAAGATGGATGCTGCAGGAAAGCCAGAAACACCTGGCAGGGCGGAAGCTGTAGGCAAGTCAGACACACCCAGCAAGATGGATGCTGCAGGAAAGCCAGAAACAGCTGGCAGGGCAGATGGTGCAGGCAAGCCAGACACACCCAGCAAGGTGGATGCTGCAGGAAAGCCAGAAACACCTGGCAGGGCAGATGCTGCAGGCAAGCCAGATACACCCAGTAAGGTGGATACTGTAGGAAAGCCAGAAACACCTGGCAGGGCGGATGCTGCTGACAAGTCAGACACACCCAGCAAGATGGATGCTACAGGAAAGCCAGAAACACCTGGCAGGGCAGATGCTGCAGGCAAGTCAGACACACCCAGCAAGATGGATGCTGCAGGAAAGCCAGAAACAGCTGGCAGGGCAGATGGTGCAGGCAAGCCAGAAACACCCAGCAAGGTGGATGCTGCAGGAAAGCCAGAAACACCTGGCAGGGTGGATGCTGCAGGCAAGCCAGATACACCCAGTAAGGTGGATACTGTAGGAAAGCCAGAAACACCCAGCAAGGTGGATGCTGCAGGCAAGCCAGACACACCCAGCAAGGTGGATGCTGCAGGAAAGCCAGACACACCCAGCAAGGTGGATGCTGCAAGCAAGCCAGACACATCCAGCAAGGTGGATGCTGCAGGAAAGCCAGACACACCCAGCAAGATGGATGCTGCAGGAAAGCCAGAAACACCTGGCAGGGTGGATGCTGCAGGCAAGCCAGATACACCCAGTAAGGTGGATGCTGTAGGAAAGCCAGAAACACCTGGCAGGGCGGATGCTGCAGGCAAGTCAGACACACCCAGCAAGATGGATGCTACAGGAAAGACAGAAACACCTGGCAGGGCGGATGCTGCAGGCAAGTCAGACACACCCAGCAAGATGGATGCTGCAGGAAAGCCAGAAACAGCTGGCAGGGCAGATGGTGCAGGCAAGCCAGACACACCCAGCAAGGTGGATGCTGCAGGAAAGCCAGAAACACCTGGCAGGGCGGATGCTGCAGGCAAGCCAGATACACCCAGTAAGGTGGATACTGTAGGAAAGCCAGAAACACCTGGCAGGACGGATGCTGCTGACAAGTCAGACACACCCAGCAAGATGGATGCTACAGGAAAGCCAGAAACACCTGGCAGGGCAGATGCTGCAGGCAAGTCAGACACACCCAGCAAGATGGATGCTGCAAGAAAGCCAGAAACAGCTGGCAGGGCAGATGGTGCAGGCAAGCCAGAAACACCCAGCAAGGTGGATGCTGCAGGAAAGCCAGAAACACCTGGCAGGGTGGATGCTGCAGGCAAGCCAGATACACCCAGTAAGGTGGATACTGTAGGAAAGCCAGAAACACCCAGCAAGGTGGATGCTGCAGGCAAGCCAGACACACCCAGCAAGGTGGATGCTGCAGGAAAGCCAGACACACCCAGCAAGGTGGATGCTGCAAGCAAGCCAGACACATCCAGCAAGGTGGATGCTGCAGGAAAGCCAGACACACCCAGCAAGATGGATGCTGCAGGAAAGCCAGAGACACCTGGCAGGGTGGATGCTGCAGGCAAGCCAGATACACCCAGTAAGGTGGATGCTGTAGGAAAGCCAGAAACACCTGGCAGGGCGGATGCTGCAGGCAAGTCAGACACACCCAGCAAGATGGATGCTACAGGAAGGCCAGAAACACCTGGCAGGGCAGATGCTGCAGGCAAGTCAGACACACCCAGCAAGATGGATGCTACAAGAAGGCCAGAACCACCTGGCAGGGCGGATGATGCAGGCAAGCCAGATACACCCAGTAAGGTGGATGCTGCAGGAAAGCCAGAAACACCTGGCAGGGCAGATGCTGCAGGAAAGCCAGATACACCCAGTAAGGTGGATGCTGCAGGAAAGTCAGAAACACCTGGCAGGGCGGATGCTGCAGGCAAGCCAGACACACCCAGCAAGGTGGATGCTGCAGGAAAGCCAGAAACACCTGGCAGGGTGGATGCTGCAGGCAAGCCAGATACACCCAGTAAGGTGGATACTGTAGGAAAGCCAGAAACACCCAGCAAGGTGGATGCTGCAGGCAAGCCAGACACACCCAGCAAGGTGGATGCTGCAGGAAAGCCAGACACACCCAGCAAGGTGGATGCTGCAGGAAAGCCAGAAACACCTGGCAGGGGGGATGCTGCAGGCAAGCCAGACACACCCAGCAAGGTGGATGCTGCAGGAAAGCCAGAAACACCTGGCAGGGCAGATGCTGCAGGCAAGCCAAAAACACCTGGCAGGGTGGATGCTGCAGGCAAGCCAGATACACCCAGCAAGGTGGATGCTGCAGGAAAGCCAGAAACACCTGGCAGGGCAGATGCTGCAGGCAAGCCAAAAACACCTGGCAGGGTGGATGCTGCAGGCAAGCCAGATACACCCAGCAAGGTGGATGCTGCTGGAAAGCCAGAAACACCTGGCAGGGTGGATGTTGCAAGCAAGCCAGACACACCCAGCAAGGTGGATGCTGCAGGAAAGCCAGAAACACCTGGCGGGGCGCATGCTACAGGCAAGCCAGACACACCCAGCATGGTGGATGCTGCAGGAAAGCCAGAATCACCTGGCAGGGCAGATGCTGCAGGCAAGCCAAAAACACCTGGCAGGGTGGATGCTGCAGGCAAGCCAGATACACCCAGCAAGGTGGATGCTGCTGGAAAGCCAGACACACCCAGCAAGGTGGATGCTGCAGGAAAGCCAGAAACACCTGGCAGGGTGGATGTTGCAAGCAAGCCAGACACACCCAGCAAGGTGGATGCTGCAGGAAAGCCAGAAACACCTGGCAGGGTGGATGTTGCAAGCAAGCCAGACAGACCCAGCAAGGTGGATGCTGCAGGAAAGCCAGAAACACCTGGCGGGGCGCATGCTACAGGCAAGCCAGACACACCCAGCATGGTGGATGCTGCAGGAAAGCCAGAATCACCTGGCAGGGCAGATGCTGCAGGCAAGCCAAAAACACCTGGCAGGGTGGATGCTGCAGGCAAGCCAGATACACCCAGCAAGGTGGATGCTGCTGGAAAGCCAGACACACCCAGCAAGGTGGATGCTGCAGGAAAGCCAGACACACCCAGCAAGGTGGATGCTGCAGGAAAGCCAGACACATCCAGCAAGGTGGATGCTGCAGGAAAGCCAGAAACACTTGGCAGGGCAGATGCTGCAGGCAAGCCAGACACACCCAGCATGGTGGATGCTGCAGGAAAGCCAGAAACACCTGGCAGGGCAGATGCTGCAGGAAAGCCAGAGACACTTGGTATGGCTGATGCTGCAGGCAAGCCAGACACGCCCAACAAGGTGGATGCTGCAGGCAAGCCAGACACACCCAACAAGGTGGATGCTGCAGCGAAGTCAGACACATCCAACAGGGTTGATGTAGCAGGCAAGCCAGGCACACCTGGTAAGGTGGACGTTGCAGGCAAACCAGACACACCTGGCATGATGGATGCTGCAGGAAAGCCAGGTAAATCAAGTAAGGTTGACTCTTCAAACAACTTGGGGGTCAAGAAGAAGCAGAATACACCAAACAAGGTTGATGACAAGAGCAAAACAGCATCTACAAGAATGAGAATGGCTGCAAAGGGTAAGCAGAAAGCATCAAACAAGGCAGATGCGAAAACAAAGCCATCAGGTGGAAGTGAAGTGGATGTAAAACAGAAACAAGGTGGGGCTCAGAAGCTTGGCAATAAGAACAGCAAGAATGCAGCAAGTTCAGTGCACTTGAACAGTAAGACAAGCAGTGAGCATTGAACAGCAGACCAGCGTGACATTGCAGACAGAATTATCACCAGTGAAATGTTGTATTGTGTTTGTTCATATGTTTTGTTCTATGTATGTTTCAGAGAAGAATTAATCGCTGTTTGTTATACAGCTGCGATGCAATACCAATTTCGTCTTGTTTTAGCAAGTTAGTCAGAACCAGTCACAGACATCAGTGTGACATCTTATTGACTTACTTGACATGTTTTATGTTCTGTCTATAAGATTAATGTGCAAAACACGAACTGTACACTGATTTTTTGCGCGATAGTTCTCACTTTGTGTTCAATTTCCAGTCAGTTGTTTAGCAATATTGCTAAAATTTTCAAAATTTATAATCAAAACATCAATAGTTATTTTCTTGCCACTTTTCATTCACCTACACGCATATAATCATTACGATTTGTATCCAGAGGTCTCTGCACTAGGCCCAGCCACAGGTGCAGCAGCTTTTCCATAACTCTGGCCGTTTGCTCCAGTTGAAGGCAATGAAGCACCATTTCTATCTGGACAAGCACAATACTGAGCATCCTTTCCTGGGGTCCCTTCATCTCCCGGCAATCCAATCAGGCCTGCTGAACCGGCGATTCCAGGCAAGCCTGGTGGCCCCCGTGGTCCTTCTGGACCAGCCGGACCTGGCTCACATGAACCACCTGGTCCTCCACCCGGTCCAAAGCCGCCAGGTGTTCCTGGACCAGCTCCATTCCCACTTCCATTGACAGGTCCATCAGTGTTGGTTCCTGGCAGCGGCACCTTGCCTGGTTGATCTCCGTTAGATGAACCATAAGCACCGTATCCTCCATAACCAGTGGTTGGGGGTGGTTGGGTCTGGGGCGGTGGTTTGACTTGTCCATATGGAGGAGCTATTGGTGGGGCACAACCTGGTGTTTGTCCAGCATCTCCCTGTTCACCTGGGTCGCCTGCAGGACCGGGGGGTCCCTTTTCTCCTGGTCTACCAACTCTTTTCATTGCATCGTCACCGCGTGTTCCTGGTTTACCTGTCTGACCATCGCTACCTGGAGCTCCCGGCGCGCCCATCTGTAAGGGAGACTGTTTGACGTAATTAATGAATAACTGATTACTTGTCCCACTGATCCAGGCTGCCCATCACGCCCATTCATACCATCCATTCCTCTGGCTCCTCGCATTCCTCTTGGACCAGGTCGCCCAGGGGCGCCAGGGGCTCCCATTTCCCCATTAGGACAGCTCATGCACCCTCCAATGGTCATACAAGGGGGAGCTGCATCTGCTGCGGTTTGTCCATCAATTCCGTCAATGCCATCAGGACCTGTCAGTCCATTTTCACCCTTGGGCCCTGGTGCACCCAATGGACCGGCCGGACACGAATTGTTGGGATCACAGTCTGTTAAAGAGGTTGATTTAAGTAAGACAATGAAGTTTCACCATACTCATCTCATATAGTAAACGGGGACTTGCAGTCTCTTATCGAGTCGAGACCAGATCGCAGACACCCTGTTTGTGTTCTATTTCTCTCCACAGCTTTTCTGTACAGAAAACGTCAAGAACTCACTGCAATCAGGTCCAGGACCCGGCTTCACCTCTCCATAGCTGGCAGGTTTCGGTTTAGCAGCTGCTGCTTGGTATGCCTGGCGGCGGTCTCTGGGACTGGCTCCCATTTCAATCATCTCTGACCAGAGAGTGTTGGATTCGACTCGGAATTCTTGCATCTCAATGTCCAGTTCCATTCGAATCTGTTGAATCTCAGAGATCAGAGCAGGCACTACGAATAAACAGCTAAGAATGGCCACTCCACTGAACCCAGTAGCCAAGAGAGCGGCTGCCTTTAGTGACATGACGGCAGTATGTGTGAAGGTGAAGGATAATGAAAATTCAGTCGAAGGGAGCCTTTTATCCTCACTTTTAATGACCCGATTTCCCACTTTCCTTTTCGGTATTGTAAAACAAAGGTCATTTGGTGCGTAACGCACACTTTTGTCACGTATTTTTGACACCCGCGATCGCCTAAGTAAATGATTTTCTTTGTTTCATGTGTTTAAATGCGCTGGGACTGGGCGTTGTACACCTACCTACTACCAGTTATTGTCCGAAAAATTATGTTAATCGGAAACGGGTCGTCTTGGTTTGTCGACTTTAAATTTACGACAGATTCTTTGACCTTTTCGATTCAAGTGCACCAAAAAGAAGTTTGTACATACTATCAACAAGAAACATGCATTGAGATGTGGTCAAAAGGAAGTTTGACCCCTTCAATCAGTAGTTTTGAAGCCCTAGATAGGTTTAGGTCTCTGATGGGTTTCTGAGGCTCCAAATAGCGTCACTCTGCCATGCTGCCGTCCGTCTATTGCCTATGCTCTGCGTCTCGCGTCTGTGTGTAATTTTGAAGTAGAGGACAGGTTTTTAAATGCAGTATTTTATTACATGACACAAACTACATACAATTCTAGATCGTCAGAAACAATTAGGTTTTGCCATAGCCAGGGGGTGGAGTGGGGCTGGGTCCCGAACGGTGAGGACACGGGCAATACTGGGCATCCTTTCCATGTTTTCCTGACTCTCCTTCATTTCCTTGATGTCCCTCTCTCCCTTGAGGCCCAGTGAACCCTGGCGAACCAACCGGACCTTCCGGCCCTGCCACCCCTCGGTGCCCGTCCGCACCTCTGTAGCCAGGGTTTCCTTGGTCTCCTGAAGAATGCTGTTTAGCTGTGTGTGCATGAAACCAAATCGCTACCTACCTGTTGGCCCGGCTGGACCCTTTCGTCCTGGCTTACCAACTTCTTTTCGAGAGTCCTCTCCTCTGTAACCAGGGCGTCCTTCTTTTCCGTCACGTCCTGGTTTACCTGGAGGTCCCATCTGAATCAAAATTCTAGGTAATCAACAGATTTCATAAAATAAAATAAAAGAACGTACCCTATTGTGATTGACTATGTAATTTTTGAGAATACAGAATGTGAGAAATAGAGATGTGCACGGGGACCATTTTACGGCCCGGCCCGCCCCCGTCGGACTGCTGAGGTAAGGCATGCCCAGCCCGCCAAGCCCGCCGGGCATCTAAATCGGGCCCAGACCGGCCTGGAAAATGGCCCGTTAATTTTGCTTTGTCTTACTAAACTTTTGAAAATTTGGTATATGAATTTTCAAATTAAAAGCTAGAATTAATGCTAAGCTTTGGAAAGAGGCATTTGAAAACAGCAACATTCTGTGAATTGTTATATTTTCTGCTTTATACATGCCCGGCCCGGCCGGCCCAAAATCCTCAACGGGCATGCCCGGCCCATTCACATCTTTAGTCCAATCAAAAACAGACCTCTCCCCAGACCGAAAGCCATCCGATTTGGTGTTTCTACCCCTGTTCTGCTCTGAGCTTTCCGGGAACCAATTCTCTACATCAATTTTTTGCGATTTTTCTACGATTTCTAGCAAAACTGCAATTCCTAGCTGCTTTTTAGCCCGAAACTCCACTTTTAGCGATTTTATTGGCGTTTTTAGTACACTCTCCCCGAATTTTGATGTGAACTCCCCAACCAGCATCTCCCCTTCGGCCGATGACCTGCTACAAGTAAGAGAACCAGACCTGTCCAGTGCCTCCTGGTTGTCCGTCCCGACCATTCATTCCGTCCATGCCTTTGGCCCCTCTCATGCCTCGAGGTCCAGGCTTTCCGGAGGCTCCGGGAGCTCCCATGGGTCCAGGGGCACAGCTCATACAGCCGATTTTCGGGATCTTTGTTTGAACGTCTTCAGCATCGACCCCGTCTTTTCCGTCCTGTCCGTCCAGTCCAGCGGGTCCAGGTAGACCCTTAGGACCCTGCGGGCCGGGACCGCCAGGAGCGCAATCGTTGTTGGGGTCACACTCTGCAACTTGATTAATAGCGCTAAGCAAAAGGTAGCTTGACCTGTTTTAATCACCGCAGGGTTGCTGGACGACCGGTGGTTTCTCAACTTCTTTGGTGTAGGCGTTGGAGGGTTTGGATGGCCGTTGACCGTAGGCACCGTACAGCTGACGTCGGAGACGGGGATTGGCGCCCATACCTACCATGTCTTTCCACAGATCGTCGGACAGAACCTAGGCAAAAAGTTCTTACTGCGGTTTTAAAACTTGGTAGGCTGACGAACTGTTCTACATGCAGCAGCAAGTAATACATATGTACATTACGCAGTGGTCCGAACCCAGACAGACATTGACGAATAGGGGACTGCAGGGACAGGCTGATTGACCGCACGCAGGCACTGAGCTATCCCTCGCCCAGACTCTACTCTACCCCTCAGCAGCTTTTTTGATCTAATTTTGTAAAGAAAATACGTTTAAACAACACTTTACCGGTTTTAACGAAAAATAAGAACAGTTGACAACGTTTTTCGGCGTTTATCTTTCGTTTTATACTCCAGTCGTCAACGTCCCTTAGGCACCGATGCGCAAGTCTCAGAAAATTCCAAAATCCAATCCGCTCAGTCAAGCTAGACTAAAGAATTAAAAAAAGCTCAAAATTGCAGTTTTTTGCACGATTTTCATCTGTCGAGTACTGACTGAAGCATTCGTTTCGGTGTAGGTACAACTGGAAACCCCGCCGTTCACCTACCAACCAGTCGGCGATGAATGGTGTCAAGAGGTAAACCTACCCTGAACTCATTCATTTCGAGGTCGAGTTGGGCGCGGATGTCCTGGATCTCTGCGATGATATGAGGCACCAACCAGATGCAGGAAAGAATAGCGATGCCGCTGAACACAGCCGCTAAAGAGGCAGCCGTCTGGATGGACATGGTTAAAGACAAAGAGGTAACGACAGTTGTGTGAGGTGCGTTTTATAGGGGGCCAAGATAATGTGTGTCCCATTTTCCTCAATTTTCTCTGACGGCGGCAATTAGCGCACTTTGTGCGTTTTGATACCCGAGAGAAAAAGAGCAGTAAAAGTGTAAATAAAAATCGAACTGGCGTGATCTTGTCAAGTGTGACTTGTCCTGACCATAAACAACCGACCAAAAACAGGCGTCATTGGCGCGCTGACCGCCTTGCGACAGATGGCGGCGACGTTTTTGGGTCGGTCGTTACCTTAATCCGAGGTGAAGGGGTGGACGGCTGAGTGACTAAACATTGATCAAACGGTGCGGAAAATGTCACTTCGGGTCAGGCAGAGCCGACAAACTACTTGTTTCTCGGCCAACATTACACAAGAACGCACGCAAGCATTCTAATCAAAAGATTTTCCAAAGAATAAGACACCAACGAGAAATGGCATCTCCGCTAAACCGTAGCTTAGTAATAGTAACAAGGAATGCCTAAACCGCTTTTTACGTGGAAACCTGTATGTACTCAGTTGTTGCAACGCGAAGTAGGAATGAAAGGGCAAACGCAACAACCTAACCAATATTTTTCTTTAAGTGGAGCGGCTGTTCGAGAACGCATCTGTATAACGTGCGTATAATTGTGCGAAAGAAATGAGGCGCGCTTTCGCTGCATTTGCCCAGCGGCAGGTTGAAAACAACTCAGTTGTGCTGATCGCTCAGAAATCGGCTAAAAGAAAAGCCGCTTCAATAGAATAGCAGCAGAGTTTTTCTCTGTTGCAAGTTTGGCCGCCGCGGCAAACCTGCAGTTTCGAAAGAAAGACAGATACCTCTTGTCAGTACGCTTAGTAAGTTCTAATCAGTCAATTGGGTTTTGTCGTATAGCTACAGGCCTCTCAGAATCTATTACACTATGTAGTTTACGTGTTGTCTTCTGATTTACGCTTTCCCCAGTTGAGTGAGCCAATTCATCTGTGCTAAACCTGCAGAACAACGACCAGATTTAGACCAATGCTTGGTTTGCCTTCCTTATGGTTAAAAAGTCATTAGTGTGCCCGTGTTCGACCTTTCCGAAAGACTTCAACTGGCTGCCATTGCCATCAATTTTGTACCGCATTAAACAGTTTGGCACTTAACGCCGTTTTATTGTACTGGACTGGCACTATACAATGTATGGTACCGGCACCTAGACTAGTGTCACCATCTATGACGGAACCCTACCCATGGCCATGGGTGCCGGTACAATATACATGGCATCGGCACCTTATTTGGTACCGTCACCCGCCATAAAACCTATAACTCTGTAAAAGTTATGACATGCCGCAAAGAAATATGGTACCGACCGGTACCATATACGTGTATGTATGCCACCACCACAGTGGCCAAACATAGGGTGGGGCTATTTTCTATGGTACCATCCAGGGATGGATATTTCTCAGTGAAAAACCTCGGCCCTTTTTTCAGTTTATTTTTTCGGTTTTTTTCCAAAATCGCGGAAAAAACTCCAGCTCAAGTTCTGAGTATCCTAGGCTGCTTTTATGATTCATAACGCTTTCTAGCGCCTTCCTAAGTCTTTTCAGAACAGAAATACACGTCTTGCATAGATATAAACCACGAAACAGGCATGACACAGTCCCTGACAGGCTCCATCAATAAACGCTAATATCGCTGTATGTAAATTTTCTTACAACAGTTTGCCTTTTTGTTTTGAATTGCCAAATTAGGTATTTTCTGTTGTTTTTCTAACAGTTTTGAGTCAGTCTGGCCTACATGTATTATACATAGCAAAAGTCCGTTTTTAAGAGCCGGTTTATATAAGGGTCGACTCTTCCCGGACAAATCTCAACTTTATGTCTCCGATTTGGCTAAAATTTTGTATTTTGGTTTAATTTGACCTAAAAAGCCATTTTATCACCGTCCCGGCCATTTTTGAGAGG
>JASANB010002649.1:0-113366 GCA_030248155.1 Sabatieria punctata
CTAGAGAAACCGGCTCTTAAATAACTCCTTTCAACAGAAAATGAATGGTGTGGAACAGAGCTTAAATATCAGGTTCATTTATTTGTCGAACTTCCTGCTGCTATCTATGTTGATTAACAACAGATCCAGTGCTTTGATTCTAGAAGGTGCAGATTTCTTAACTATGGGATTTTCGCTGATGTTTTTGAAATTCCCCCATTTTAGTGCCCTTTGAGCTACAGGGCTGCCCGTTTAGTATGTTATGCCCAATAGCAACACCAATCATTCCTGCAAGTTTCAGGACTGTACTCGTTGTATTACCGAAAAAAATAAATTTGCGTGGACCACCCTCATTCCTAGTTTTCGGGTCATAAAACCAGTATGAGTCGGAATTTTGGCACTAAACTTGCAGAATATTTAGCCAACCATTTTGTTAATTTTTGCTGAAAATTTGAGCCAAATCGGTAAAGAAGTGACTGAGAACGAAACGTTTGAGTGAAGGCCGAAAAAGCGATGGGACATTTTTTTTATCTATACTGTATTTACTCGGAAACATTAAACACAAACACAATGCAACAGTACACAGTGACTAACAAACAAACAACAGTACATTAGTACAATCAGACACATATTCAAGCGACTTTTCTGCTACAGCTTGAACATCCTAGTAAGTTGACTGTCTGTAGAAGTCACCATGGCATCAGCGCAGAGTGGATTTCGGGAGATGCGGAGTCAGCAGAGGCGGAGCAGATCAATCCAATTCGTTTTCCCCGGCTGTCAGGCACAGAAGCGGCCCATTCGACATCGGTTTGGGGAGTGATGAAAAATTTGATTGTTTATAGGAGAGTGTTTGTGTGATTGAGTGATTGTGCGGTAGCGTGCGTGAGGGCCGCAGCCCCTTGCCTTGCGTTAGTTTGCCTATGGGCCAATCATGCACACCCACATCCTGCCCTTCCTTTGCTGCCTTCGCTACTAGCTTAAACACATGCTCGGTCTCAGTGTTAGCTGTCCCCGTTTCCGCTTGTCGCAACACATGCATTGTTGCTATTGTAGCTCAGGTGCAACGGCAGCTTCAGTCGGTTCTTATTTAGCCAATTTTTCATTTTCCATTTTCACCCATTTTTTCAGTTAAAACACCATGCTCTTACTTAAATTGGCCAATTTTAACACATAAAGTAAATGTTTTTACAGTGAACAAAAGCTGGCTATCGTTAGATAACAAGGGCAGACATACATACGTTCGAATGTAAAACCTGATATTCTGGTCTTTGTTTTCAGCACAATACAGTACCTGCTATGCTTCAACACTACAGTTCTTAGTAAGATTTAAAAAAATTGTAAAGCGTAAAATGGCTAAGCACGTCTTCTGGAACAACCATCTATGTGAGGAGCATTTCAATTTTTGGCGAAAAATCCGCTTTTGCAGTGACATAACATTTTCTAGTCATAAGACGATGGTCTTCAAAAGGGCGCCAAAAAGTGATCCTTTCCCATAAGACCGATCTTAAAAGTGGAAAACTCTGGTACACAGGGCCCATGGCACGCTCACAGCGGGTTTCCGGCCTAAACCACCACACCAACTATGCCAGAATTGTAGTTGTTTGTTAGTAGAAAGATTCCAAAAACCTGGGACAAATGCATCAACCAGCTAAACGCAAGCAACCATTTGGCAATGAACTGACGAAAATGAAATGGCCTCGTTATGTAGTTTAGTAGGACGTTGTAAATACGTACAGTGTGTAGTCGTATTTAGCGCCGCGCCGCACCCATTTCAGTGTGTAGTAAGTGTACGTCTTTTTTAGGTTAGCCGCTAACTAAGACAGTGTGAGTCAGTCGCTACGCTGTTTCTCTTCGCCGGTGTATAGCGCACAGTTATAATCCAGAATAAAACTAGAAAACTGCTTTGTACTGCGTACATGCCCTAACCCGCTGCGACAAGGGTTATGGGCCCAGCGACTGTCTTCCACTGCGCTTGTCGAGTCGATTGATCAACGATTTGTGAGACTGTGAATTTTGTTCACGTCGAAACTATTCACTGGTGTCGTCATGGATCGTGTGAACTACAACAAATTGACTGACAAGAACTGGTCTGCGTGGAAAACGCAGATGCGCATGTTTCTGCAGTACAAACGGCTCTGGACTTTTGTTACCGGCGATGAAACTGCTCCCACTGCTCCCCCGGCAGAGGCCTCTGATGAAGAGAAAGACACTTATGAGACTGAACTGGAGCATTACCTTGAAAAGTGCTTCCAAACTCTGCACTATATTACCAGTGCTTTGTCTGACTCTGTCATGTACCTGATCGGAGATGAGGAAACTGACCCTAAGGCGGCCTGGGACAATCTTGCCGCCCACTTCGAGCGCAAAACTGAATCGTCTGTTGTTGCCATTCGTCAGCAGCTGTACAAACTGACTTTAGACGGGAAACGAAACCCTTCTGAATGGCTGCGTGAACGTCATGCGCTTTATGACCAGATGCGCATGATGGGCAAAGAGTACGAAGTGTCTGACAGTCTGCAAGTGATCGAAACTGTCTCTTTGTTGCCTGACAGCTACAAACAAGTGCAGTCGTCGATTACTACGAGTCACGGCAAGCTGAAATATTCGATGGAAGACATTGAACACGCCTTGCAAGATCATTGGATCACTCAGATCAAGAAAGGGACTGTCAGTAGCTCGAGTGGCAGTGGTGGAAAGGATTCTGTCTCCGCCTTCTCTGCTTAAGGCAATCGCGGTAAAGCCAGCCGCGGTCGTGGCAGATGGAACAGTCATGGTGGCCGAGCCGGCAGTTGGAGCAAGCGTGGTGGTGGTGCCAGTGGCGGACATGCTGTGCAGGACTCAGCAGCAGCTGCAAAAGGAATCTGCTGGTCGTGTGGCGGGCGTGGGCACCAACAGCGAGAGTGTCCTACTTACAAACGACAGCAGAAGCAGTCAAGCAGCGCTAATCTGGCAGAGGATGATGAAAACGCAGGTGGTTCTACGTTTTTCGCCCAAACAACCGACTCTCTTGCACTAAAATGCAGTAGTGCGCTTGCAAGTGCAATTGTGATCGATTCCGGTGCGTCTAACCATATGACGGCGAATCGAGAGAAGCTCTCACAGAGACAGCAGCTCAACAGTCCGATTTCTGTGCGACTGGCTGACGGACAGTGCATCTCAGCCACTGAGAAGGGTGTCTTGTGTGTGCAAACACCTCACGGACCTTTGCGATTGAAGGACTGTTTGTATGTGCCAAAATTGGACACAACCCTGTTGTCGTTGCGTGCCGCAGACACCAAGGGCTGCGAAATTTGCATTAAAGACGGCCGTGTGCTGATTAACGGTCGTGATGGGAAGCTAATAGCAACGGGAACCCTGCGTGGTATGTGTTACACTTTGGATGTGTGCAACAGTGCCGCCTATTCGACTGTGTCCAGCTCAAGTGAAAATTATGTGGCAAACTCAGCAGGTGCTGCTTCTGTCTTGCGTCCCAAGGCATCGGTCAATGCTATTTCGGACACTCTTGTGTCAACTGCAGCAGGTGGGAGAAGCAATGAAAAGAAGCCTCTTAGCGCGGCCAACACGGGAGTCGCCAGCACAGAGCGTGTGTGGCATTATCGATTTGGCCACATAAATCGACGTGATCTGAAGAAGCTCGAAAAGCTCAAGATGGTCGAAGGGCTAGCTACTACGCCTGAAAATTGGGACTTCTGTGAGCCCTGTGTAGAAGGCAAAGCCAAGACAAAGCCGTACAAACTCTCGGCTAATCGAGCGAAGGAGCCATTGGAGCTGGTTCATAGTGACGTGTGCGGGCCAATAAAGCCGCAATCAGCTGGTGGCAAACGTTACTACGTCTCGTTCATTGATGATGCAACGCGCATGGTTTGGGTGCGCTTTATTCGCAAGAAAAGTGACGTCACAAAAGAGCTCAAGGACTGGGTGCGTTTTGCCGAAAACAGCTGTGAGAAACGTTTGAAAGCTCTACGTACGGACTGGGGTGGTGAGTACACCTCAAATCGACTTGTCAAGTGGCTCAAAAACCGCGGTGTGGAAATTCAGCATTCCATACCAAATACGCCGCAGCAAAATGGCGTGGCCGAACGGTTCAATGGCATTATTTGGGACAAGGCATGTGCGATGATGTCTGGTTCTCAATTGCCACGGTATCTGTGGGCAGAAGCGATCAACTGTGCAACATATCTGAAGAATCGCTCACCTACTCTGGCTCTCAATGAAAAGACGCCATTTGAGGCGTGGTACAAGAGAAAGCCAAATGTGGCCCACTTGCGAGTGTTTGGATGCGATGCCTACGTTCATCTACCAAACAAAGACCGTTCGAAAGCTGATAAGAAAACTGAGAAGTGTGTGCTGGTGGGCTTTGGCAGTCTCGGCGACGGATACAAAGGCTATCGATTGTGGTCTCCCAAAAACCGCCACACAATAATTGCCCGAAACGTGACATTCAATGAGAAGTCAGTGACTGACAGAAAAATCGCTGATTCAGGGGGAGAACTTGCGTGGCAGCAAGTCGACGATACTGCCAGCGAACGAAGCTATACAAGCAGTGAAGCCAGCGAACCAGCGAGTGAAAACACAAGTTGTAACAGTGAAACGTCAGAGCAGCCAGATATTGATGCCTTAAGTGATGCGGGCGGAGAAGCTAATCAGGACTGTGTCGAATTTTGGGGGCCTGCTTACGATGCCAGAAACGGGCCAGCCGTACAACAAAGAGAGCCCCACGCACCTGAGCCTGAGCCCGCTGAGCCGAACGCAAGGGGTGAGCCTAGACGTACGCAACGTACAACGGCAGGACAGCCCCCTCAGCGCTATGGTGGTGATTGGATGTGGTCGGCAACCGCATCAGCTGATCAAAGCCTGCTAGAACCAAGAAGTTGGAAAGAGGCTATGGCATCAGACCATTCTGTGGAGTGGAAAAGGGCGGCAGAGGCTGAGTTCAAAAGCCTGCAGAAGCACAAAACGTGGGAGTTAGTGCCAAAACCGCCAGGCCGAAAAATTGTTGGCAGCAAGTGGGTGTTCAAATGTAAATTCAAGGAAAACGGCCAGATCGATCGATTCAAGGCCCGGTTCGTTGCAAAAGGCTACTCGCAGATTTACGGCCAAGATTACAACGAAATTTTCGCGCCCGTAGCTAGGTGGGACACAATCAGAACGCTGCTAGCTTATGCAGCGCAAGAAGAATTGAGTGTGCATCAATTAGATGTTGACACAGCGTTTCTGAATGGCTCAATTCAAGAAGAAGTGTACATGCAGCAACCGGAGGGCTTTGAGGAGAAAGGGAAAGAGAACTATGTCTGCAAACTGCACCGCTCGCTGTACGGTCTAAAGCAAGCGCCAAGAGAATGGAATAGTGTCTTGCACGATGCTTTCATTGCCTTTCAACTGAAGCAAACGACGGCCGATCCTTGCTTGTATGTGGGAAAAGTCAACGGGGACGTGGTCTACGTAGCCGTCTATGTTGATGATATTCTGATTGCTGCCAAAAAGGAGAAAACGATCGAGCAAATGAAGAAAATGATCGCCAAGAAATTCGAGATCAAGAATCTGGGGAGTCTTCACTACTTTCTAGGCGTCAAAGTAGCCCAGAAACCTGGAGAAATCTGGATTGGACAAGAGAAGTATGTGAAGAATGTGCTAGAACGGTTTCAGATGAGTGGCTGCAAAGCTGTTTCTACTCCAATGGAGACCTCCGTTCACCTCACAAAACGTGAATCTACTGAAAATCAGTGCGATCAGAAGAAATTTCAGTCAGCTATTGGGTGCCTGATGTACCTGAGTGTAGCAACTTGTCCTGACATTGCTCAAGCGGTACATAGACTGGCTCAGTTCTCGTCTGACCCCTCTCAAGCGCACTGGTCTCAAGTGCTACGAATTTTTCGGTACTTGAAAGGAACCTGCGACTGGGGCTTGTGCTACAAAAGGGTCCAAGATCCTGTTCTCGCCATCTACACTGATGCTGACTGGGGAGAAAATCGACTGGATAGAAAATCGGTGTCTGGTTTTGCCG
This sequence comes from Sabatieria punctata, assembly GCA_030248155.1. Classification (NCBI taxonomy): domain Eukaryota; kingdom Metazoa; phylum Nematoda; class Chromadorea; order Araeolaimida; family Comesomatidae; genus Sabatieria; species Sabatieria punctata. Next base: position 5,984 of record JASANB010002649.1, read on the forward strand.
CGTTCTATGGCAATGCAGCAATAACGTGGAAAAGCCAAAAACAGCGTTCCGTTGCACTGTCTACAGCCGAAGCAGAGTTCGTGGCTGCAGCGGCAGCTGTGCAAGAAGCGAAATGGCTTATCATGCTACTGCGAGAGCTCAGAGTTAATGTGCAGCTTCCGGTCGCAGTACATGAAGACAATCAAGCTGCAATTCGAATGGTAGCTAACCCCGTGTGCCATGGAAGAGCGAAACACATCGATCTGAAGTTCAATTTTATCAGAGATGAGGCGGAAAAAGGCGTGATCAAATTGGTTTACACGCCAAGCAATGAAATGCGAGCAGACTTGCTGACGAAAGCTCTGCCGCGCAACGCCTTCGAAAGAAATCGATTCCAACTCGGAATGACTACAGTAACTGAGGCCAAGGGGGAGTGACGAAAATGAAATGGCCTCGTTATGTAGTTTAGTAGGACGTTGTAAATACGTACAGTGTGTAGTCGTATTTAGCGCCGCGCCGCACCCATTTCAGTGTGTAGTAAGTGTACGTCTTTTTTAGGTTAGCCGCTAACTAAGACAGTGTGAGTCAGTCGCTACGCTGTTTCTCTTCGCCGGTGTATAGCGCACAGTTATAATCCAGAATAAAACTAGAAAACTGCTTTGTACTGCGTGCATGCCCTAACCCGCTGCGACATGAACCGTGGATGCCACATGAGATTAATGGCCCCCAACTGAAGCCTAATCCACATAAGCAATTTCAGATCTGGGTGTAGAAATCTTACAAAACTGGTTTGGTGAAGTCGTAGGTGACACTTGATATCAGCTTAAACCAAGAACACAAAGACCGCAAAGAACGCGGTCTACTGTGCAAAGGGGATGGATACATATGTAAGCACTAGGCAGGACACGCCAGAAAGGTTCTATAAGAACCCGGGGTGTTCTGAGCTATCTGAAAGGAAAGTATAACTTAAACAAACAAAAGCGAGGACATTCAAACACGCCTAATGGCCGCTTGAGCAGGGCCGGTTTTTGCAGCATTTCTTGGACGTCTTGTGCACTGCACGACAGGATGCACCTGGTTTGGCTTGCAAAAGAGGAAACTGAAGAAAGCTGAACGAATGGTTTTACTGAAGAGCAGGTAGATGTAAGGATTGATGGTGAAGTTGATAGCCAGAGTGTAGGAAATCACATAGATCACTTGCTGTGTGAAAGCTAGCAAAGTGAGCAGGTTGTACCAGGTGAGTTGAAGCAGCACATAGGCTGCAATAATGAGCAGAAACTGCCAGCAGAGCTTGACATCGATCGCACTCTGCCCGCCCAGAGACGCACGCTTGACTTTGTAGGTGTAGATCAACTTGGTGCTGATAACTGAGTACAGCACAAGCGGAAAGATCACACTAACAGAGGCTATGCAATTGTCTACCGGCCACATGCTGTTAGTGATGTTCAAAGGGTTGTGGTAGGTGGACAAGACCCACTGCCATTTCCACACCACCACACAGCAGGGCAGTGTGAGACTGAACAGGGAGAAGGCAAGTGAGCCAAGCCAACACAAACAGATCAAGCCTAATGTCTTGCTGGGAGTGAAGTAACGCTCATAGTCAAAAGGGAACACGACAGCAATGAAACGGTTTAGTGCAATGAGACTCATGTGAAAGGATGTGCACCGCCACGAGAAGTTGCCGAGAAAGCCTGTGATGAAAGGGCTTTGTGCAAGGAGTGACCGATCAAGCAGGGCTTCGATGCAACCGAAGATGCCTGGACCACTGGTTAGCATGTCAGAGCAGGCCAAACTGCAAATCAACAGCAGTCCTGTGTTGCTCTTGTAGTCAGTTCGCTTGAGAACTGCGAACACTAACAGCAGCGAAAGAACAGTGCCCAGTGCATAAATAAACAGCACAGTGATAGCTACGAAAAAGTGCCAGTTCATTACTGCAGAAGATTGCTTACCAACTACACTGTAATGTAGATCTTACAAACAAAGAAATGAAAGCATGTGAGCGGCAGCAGATCCACTGGTCTGATCGGGTCTGAGCAGCTTATTAGTCAGACTGAACTCAGGAACAGGAAATAATCCATCTTCGGGGCATGGCTTATTGGATGCAAGACGTATGTAGCTAATGCATTGAAAGGAGACAAACAAAAGTGTGCACTTAGCAGCACAATGCTTGCGCTCGGTTAGCACACTCTACTCAGCCAATGCATATCGAATCAAACATTGCTAACTGAACTGTTTATAGCCATGTTCATCTTGGCTTTGTAAAAAGTATTTTTCACGATACAGTTGCTCACGGCTCTGAAACGGCTGATTGTGGCGGAAGCGAAACCATTTAGTTATTCAATACCCGAATACTTCGTATCCTACTGCTTGTGAGGTTTCAAAGTTGAAAAAGAAAGCCAAGCTCAAGAGAGCTACAGATGCTTCATACTGGAGTTTTCCATCTATAACTACATATAAGCACACATAACGCCGTTTATCGTACTCGTACCGACACCATATATGGTACCGGTGCCTAGGCTAGTGTAGTGAGTGCTCAAATGGGACAATGCCGCAGATCCATCAATAAACGCAGGGGATGTCCACAAGGAGGGGTTTTATCTCCCCTACTTTGGATACTCCTTGCTGACAGCCTGTTGGTGCGTCTAAACGATTCATCATTTTATGCGCTGGGCTATGCGGATGATGGGGTAGTTCTCGTGGTAGGAAAATTCTTGGACACTGTATGAGACCTCATGCAGAGGGCACTTACAGTTGTCCAAGGATGGTGTGAAGAAGAAGGCTATCCAGTTAGAGCTGATCCTATTCACAAGGAAACGGCTCCTAACTGGGCTTAAGCTCCCTAAGTATGGGAAGCGGCTCCAGCCAGTTAGTAAAGTAAGTATGTAAAATATCTGGGGGTCTATTTGGACTCCCGGTTAGATTGGGCAGTTCACCTTGAAACCAGATGCTCCAAGGCCAGAGCAGCTTTCTGCCAAGCCAAACGAGCTGTTGGGAAGAATTGGGGACTGTCTCCTAAGGTGGTCAAGTGGCTCTACGTTGTGACCATTAGACCTATGATAGCTTTTCCAGCTGTGGTGTGGCGGAAACGGACAAACCTTGAATGCACAAAAGCACAGCTGGGCCGTTTACAACCACTGGCGTGTCCATGCATAATAGGGGCTCTACAAACAACACCTACAGCAGCAATGGAAGTTCTGTTGTGTCTTCCACCGCTGCACACTTGGATTCAAGTGGAAGCGATGGCGACCTGCTACAGACTTAAAAGTACTAATCAGTGGCACAGGGTAGGTCGTGGTCATTGTATTGTTTGGGCACAATTGTGCGATTTATCGCCACTGTACCAATTCCCAAGTGACCAACAACTACCCAATTACGTGTTTGATAAGAAATATCAGGTCGACTTCCCGAGTAGGGAGGTCTGGCAACTAATCAGTGGCACAGGGTAGGTCATGGTCATTGTAGTGTTTGGGCACAATTGTGCGATTTATAGCCACTGTACCAATTCCCAAGTGACCAACAACTACCCAATTACGTGTTTGATAAGAAATATCAGGTCGACTTCCGGAGTAGGGAGGTCTGGCAACTAATCAGTGGCACAGGGTAGGTCGTGGTCATTGTATTGTTTGGGCACAATTGTGCGATTTATCGCCACTGTACCAATTCCCAAGTGACCAACAACTACCCAATTACGTGTTTGATAAGAAATATCAGGTCGACTTCCCGAGTAGGGAGGTCTGGCAACTAATCAGTGGCACAGGGTAGGTCATGGTCATTGTAGTGTTTGGGCACAATTGTGCGATTTATAGCCACTGTACCAATTCCCAAGTGACCAACAACTACCCAATTACGTGTTTGATAAGAAATATCAGGTCGACTTCCGGAGTAGGGAGGTCTGGCAACTAATCAGTGGCACAGGGTAGGTCGTGGTCATTGTAGTGTTTGGGCACAATTGTGCGATTTATCGCCACTGTACCAATTCCCAAGTGACCAACAACTACCCAATTACGTGTTTGATAAGAAATATCAGGTCGACTTCCCGAGTAGGGAGGTCTGGCAACTAATCAGTGGAACAGGGTAGGTCATGGTCATTGTAGTGTTTGGGCACAATTGTGCGATTTATCGCCACTGTACCAATTCCCAAGTGACCAACAACTACCCAATTACGTGTTTGATAAGAAATATCAGGTCGACTTCCCGAGTAGGGAGGTCTGGCAACTAATCAGTGGAACAGGGTAGGTCATGGTCATTGTAGTGTTTGGGCACAATTGTGCGATTTATCGCCACTGTACCAATTCCCAAGTGACCAACAACTACCCAATTACGTGTTTGATAAGAAATATCAGGTCAACTTCCCGAGTAGGGAGGTCTGGCAACTAATCAGTGGCACAGGGTAGGTCATGGTCATTGTAGTGTTTGGACACAATTGTGCGATTTATAGCCACTGTACCAATTCCCAAGTGACCAACAACTACCCAATTACGTGTTTGATAAGAAATATCAGGTCAACTTCCCGAGTAGGGAGGTCTGGCAACTAATCAGTGGCACAGGGTAGGTCATGGTCATTGTAGTGTTTGGGCACAATTGTGCGATTTATAGCCACTGTACCAATTCCCAAGTGACCAACAACTACCCAATTACGTGTTTGATAAGAAATATCAGGTCAACTTCCCGAGTAGGGAGGTCTGGCAACTAATCAGTGGCACAGGGTAGGTCATGGTCATTGTAGTGTTTGGGCACAATTGTGCGATTTATAGCCACTGTACCAATTCCCAAGTGACCAACAACTACCCAATTACGTGTTTGATAAGAAATATCAGGTCAACTTCCCGAGTAGGGAGGTCTGGCAACTAATCAGTGGCACAGGGTAGGTCATGGTCATTGTAGTGTTTGGGCACAATTGTGCGATTTATAGCCACTGTACCAATTCCCAAGTGACCAACAATACCCAATTACGTGTTTGATAAGAAATATCAGGTCGACTTCCCGAGTAGGGAGGTCTGGCAACTAATCAGTGGCACAGGGTAGGTCGTGGTTAGGGATGTAAATGGTATAGAAAATACCAAATACTAGATGGTATTTTCTATACCAAATAATACCAAATAATACCAAATAATTCCAAATAGTTGATAAACACGTCGCTAGCTGTTTGGAATGAGCGCAAAGTCATACTTTTTGTTTTTTTTTCGCAAAAATATAGCTAGATCTATAAGTCTTGCCTCAGTGGAAGAGTTTTTGTTGCATCTAAAAGAAATATAGTCATGCCGAGAAAGAAAACGAGCAGAATTTGATGGTTTTTCACTACTCGGGAAATGGGCAAGCACATTGTGACGTTTGCGGTATAGGCTCGGTCTCGATAAAGGGGCCGTCCATAAACGACGTCGTTCCAAAATCCCGATTTTTTGGACCCCCCTTCCCCCAAAATCGCCTTGCGTCGTTTCATGGGGGCCACCTCCCACTTTTTGAGAATTCTCCAAGAATGGTTGTTTGTTATAAGCTAAACTGGTCAGAATTCTTTGTTGTTTTGTTGCTCAGAAACGGTAAAGAGACGTCTTGCTCTGCGTATCTGCATTGTTAAACTTTTAGTAAATTAGAAATAAAGATAAAACTCTGAACAGAACAGCTCTGACATGGTATACAGTCGTAAAATATGCAGAATTTATCGCTTAAAAGCTAATCATTTAGTTATTTAAACTATTAGGTATTATTTGGTATAAAAAAATACCAAATACCAAATAATACCAAATACCTAGAAAATATCAAATAATACCGAATAATACCAAATAATACCGGATACCATTTACATCCCTAGTCGTGGTCATTGTAGTGTTTGGGCACAATTGTGCGATTTATCGCCACTGTACCAATTCTCAAGTGACCAACAACTACCCAATTACGTGTTTGATAAGAAATATCAGGTCAGGTCGACTTCCCGAGTAGGGAGGTCAGGCAACTAATCAGTGGCACAGGGTTGGTCGTGGTCATTGCAGTGTTTGGGCACAATTGTGCGATTTATCGCCACTGTACCAATTCCCAAGTGACCAACGACTACCCAACTACGTGTTTGATAAGAAATATCAGGTCGACTTCCCGAGTAGGGAGGTCTGGCAAGGTAATACTCCTAATGCAGCCGATGCTCTCTACTAGACCTATTTCTTTTCCAAATTTTAAATTGTAGTCGTAGTTAGTAGTCTCTAAAAATCGCCAAAAATAGTTTGTAGTTTTAGTTAGTAGTCTCAAAATTTCTCGATTTTGAAAATGTAGTCGTAGTTAGTAGTTAATTTGTAGTCAGCAAATTTTGAATAAATATACCAAATTTTTAGGTTTAGGATATAAAACAGGAATTTGAAAATCAAAAATAGTGAACCAAACAAGGAGAGGTGGACATTTAAGGAATGACATCTATTCTACAAAGTGTGATGTCAAAAATGCCTGATAATTTCTACTACGAAAGTTTTAAATTTAGGATTAGCTTCAAAATATGCGGTTTTTTGTTTACAACTTCAAAAGATATGTTTTCGTTATTATTCTGGGCAGTAGATATCTTACCACCCAGGAGTTGAGTCGACACACCCATCGGTGGACCAACTGACTCACCCATCCACCCCTTAATACACCCGTTCGACAGACTGACTGACCACTAACCCAACAACTCACCCAATGACCAAACGATGGACTGCCTGAATTAGACTGACTAAATAAATCACTAACTAATCTTGTGACACACCACAGTTTATTTGACAAGACAGTACAAATCGCAGTATTATTCTCAACAATGAATAATATAAGTGGCCCCAAAGGTATGAACTATCATATGGGCAAAAATGTTTTTAGAAAATCGAAAATCTTTGGAATCGACAATTTCACCGGTTTTACCAAAACGGTCACACTTTGTCATCTTTTTGAAATTCCCCGATTTTGGTGTCCTATGACCTAGATGGCTTCCCAGTCAGTATGTTGTGCCCAATGGCAATACCAATCATTCCTGCAAGCTACAGACAGACCCATACTCTTTGAATTGCGAAAAAAACCTGAATCTCCAAGGAGGACCCTATTTTTTAGTTTTTGGCTCGTAAAACCAGCATGAGTCAGAGTTTTAGCACCAAACTTGCAAAATATCTAACCAGACATATTGTTAATTAATCCTGAAAATTTGAGGCAAATCGATAAAGAATTGAGTGCGAACGAATCGCTTCAGTTCGAAAACTGTGGTGGTCGTTTTTGGCCAATACTGAATTTTAGCAAACAGAGCCAGAACGATCAAACAAACACGCACGGAAAAGATTACCCATTAGGTCTGGGTGCTACTTTGGTTAGCCTGACAGATCTGCTAGGTCTGGGTCTGACCGTTCTTTTGCTTTTTGTTCTATCAACCTTGCTACGTTTGAATATAGCTCGCGCACTGCTTCTCAATGCGCTACTGAGTAGCAACAAAACAAACGGGTTCACATTGACAAAGAGAGACTCACACAGGTGCATGCCTATGAAGGCCAGGTTAGTGATCACCTCAAAGCTGCACCAGTCCAGCGAACCTTTGAGATGGAGCTTGTAGTCGACTAGCTGAATGAAACACTTGAAAAGCACATAACATATGTATGGAAAGCACATAACACAAGTCCCTAAAGCTAGTCTAAGCTGTCTTTTCTGATCCGGCCGTTTTCCAATTTCCGCTTCAGTTCTCCGCTTGTGCAAGCACATTCTCGTCAATGTGCTCATGTTGATAGTAACCAGAATGATCGCTATTAAAGCAGGTAGGATGAAGTGGAACAGCTGAAAGATGTGCAATTAATTTGTAGTTAGGATCTATCGACTTTGAGTTACAGTAGTTCATAGTTGAAGTGTGTTAATGTTTGTTGGTGAAATGTGTTAGTTTTCATAGTTGTAGTGTTAGTATTTGTAGTTGAAGTGTGTTTAATGTTTGTTGGTGAAATGTGTTAGTTTTCATAGTTGTAGTGTTAGTGTTTGTAGTTGAAGTGTGTTAGTGTTCGTTGGTCAAGTGCGTTAGTTTTGATAGTTGTAGTGTTAGTGTTTGTATTTGTAGCGGGTTAGTGTTCGTTGGTCAAGTGTGTTCGTTTTCATAGTTGTAGTGTTACTGTTTGTATTTGTAGTGTGTTAGTGTTCGTTGGTCAAGTGTGTTAGTTTTCATAGTTGTACTGTAGTGTTAGTGTTTATAGTTGAAGTGTGTTAGTGTTCGTTGGTGAAGTGTGTTAGTATTCAGAGTTGCAGTGTTAGTGTTTGTATTTGAAGTGTGTTAGTGTTCATTGGTGAAGTGTGCTAGTTTTCATAGTTGTAGTGTGTTAGTGTTTGTAATTGTGTCAGTGTTCTTGTTCGAAGCATGTTCGTTTTCGTTTGTGAAGTGCGTTAGTGTTTAAATTTTAACTTTGTAGAGTATATAAAGTAAGATTGACTTAAACTAACGGAAACAAAGAAGTCAGGTGCCTCATCCTGTTCGGTGTCACGATCGATCAAATACCATATCTGTGGTGAATACATCACTAGCGGCGCAATCCATTGCCACGCAATGGCAAAAGCAAGTCGTTTTGGTTCCCAAATCTGAAACGAATTATTAATTAGATTGATATCTATTGTTATCAGCTAGTTTCACCCAGTCGTGTTTCAAAGGAACAGTGACAGCAGTTAATCGGTTGGTTGAAATCAATAACAGTCCTATCACTTGACTGTATCTGAGACAACTGTTGACTATGTCATATACATATCGCATCTGGGCATGCACCCCCATCACCATTCCCACTACATTCAACTCGTACAAGATAAACAAGAGGTCAAACAAAATGTCTGCAACTGCAGAAGACAGACAAAGTCGGACAAAGTGGCCGGACAGATTGGTCTTCCGTTTCAGTATCAACACTATGACAAAAACATAAAACGGTAAGCTGAAGAGAGCTAAGATAGTTTTGGGTGTGATCGGATCAGCTCTACTAATCCAGTGACAGGTCACCGCTTTTAATCTGGATGCCACTTCAGTCCATATTGATTCGTTGATGTCTTTCTTTGCCAGTGTCCGTAGTATTGTAGATCTCCAAGTAATGGTGCGGTTTTGTCCAACCATTTTCGGTCTGAACTAAGTGCAGTTTGTACCGGCCTATGCCGATTATATGGCTGTCATGCAATTTTGCATGGATTTTTATTTGAACTGGGCAGGTGGGTAAACTTTTGCAGGCAAGCACGCAAGACAATAATATGTATGAATTTTGCTAACTAATCTGCTGACGTAATGCCCGAGTGTGGGCTAACACCAGACCAAACAGATCATCCGGCGAATGAGGTTTGGCTGCGGTCGGGAGTAGTATGACATGACCCCGAAATGACAGTGGGGAGAGGGGATAAAAGTGAAAAAAGTTGCGTTTATTGTGCCGATCGGGGTCCTACTGTCATTTTATTACTGGATTTATTTAAATTTACTACAAATTCAGCCCTACAATTTAATTTTTATTATTGTTTTACTACCAAGCAGCTCGTGAAAAATACTTTTTACAAAGCCAAGATGAACATGGCTATATAAACGGTTCAGATGGCAATGTTTGATTCGATATGCATTAGCTGAGTAGAGTGTGCTGACCGACCGCTTGATGCGAAGCATTGTGCTAAGTGCACCCGTTTGTTTCTCTCCTTATAATGAATTAGCTACATAGGTGTTGCATCCATTAAGCCATGCCCCTAAGATGGATTATTTCCTGTTCCTGAATTCAGTCTGACTAATGAGCTGATCAGACCCGATCAGACCAGTGGATCTGCTGCTGCTCGCATGCTTTCATTTCTTTGTTTGTAAGATCTGCAGTACAGCGTACAGTAGTTGGTAAGCAATCTTCTACTGTAATGAACTGGCACTTTTTCGTAGCTATTAGTGTTCTGTTTATTTATGCACAGGGCACTGTTCTTTCGCTGCTGTTAGTGTTGGCAGTTCTCAAGCGAACTGACTACAAGAGCAACCCAGGACTGTTGTTGATTTGCAGTTTGGCCTGCTCTGACATGCTAACCAGTGGTCCAGGTACGCTCGGTTGCATAGAAGCCCTGTTTGATTGGTCACTCCTTGCACAAAGCCCTTTTATCACAGGCTTTCTCGGAAACTTCTCGTGGCGGTGCACATCCTTTCACATGAGTCTCATTGCACTAAACCGTTTCATTGCTGTCATGTTCCCCTTCGACTATGAGCACTACGTCACTCCCAGCAAGACATTAGGCTTGATCTGTTGCTGTTGGCTTGGCTCACTTGCCTTCTCTCTGTTCAGTCTCACACTACCCTGATGTGTGGTGGTGTGGAAATGGGAGTGGGTCTTGTTCACCTACCACAACCCTTTGAACATCACCAACAGCATGTGGCCGGTAGACAATTGCATAGCCTCTGTTAGTGTGATCTTTCCGCTTGTGCTGTACTCAGTTATCAGCACCAAGTTGATCTACACCTACAAAGTGAACAGTGCGTCTCTGGGCGGCCAGAGTGCGATCGATGTCAAGCTCTGCTGGCAGTTTCTGCTCATTATTGCATCCTATGTGCTGCTTCAACTGAGCTGGTACAACTGGCTGACTTTGCTAGCTTTCACACAGCAAGGGATCTATGTGATTTCCTACACTCTGGCTATCAACTTCACTATCAATTCTTACATCTACCTGCTCTTCAATAAGACCGTTCGTTCAGCTTTCTTTAGTTTCCTCTTTTGCAAGCCCAATCAGGTGCAGCCTGTTGTGCAGTGCACAAGACGCGCAAGAAAAGCTGGGAAAACCGGCGCTGCTCAAGCGGCCATTAAACGTGTTTGAATGAATGTTATCTCCTGTCCTCGATTTTGTTTGTTTAAGTTATACTGTCCTTTTGGACCGCTCAGAACTACTGCTATTTTACTAGTGGATTTTTATTTTACTATTTACTAATTTTACTGCAAATTCAGCACTTCAATTTAGTTTTTATTTTTGTTTTACTACAAAGCAGCTCCGATTTTACTAATTTTTGTTTTACTAATAATTTTATTAATTTTACTACTGTTTTACTACGATTTTACTAGTCATTAGAGGCAATTTTGCATTAATGATGCCATATATGGTAGGTAGGGTAGGGGTACCATATATGGTACCATCACAGTCGCCGAACGTGGGGGCACCATATACATTGTATGGTGCCGGTACCATATATGGTACCACTACACTAGGCACCGGTACCATATGGTACCAGCACCTCATATGGTGTCGGTACCATAAACGGCGTTAAATGCCTGACTGTACTATAGTAAAATAACAGTATTCAGAACACCCCGGGTTCTTATTACTGTTGCCAAGTAAATTTATTTGAAATATAATAACTTTATAATTTACTTACCACATGCCCAGAGAAATATAATTAATCTGCTCCGGCTCTGCTGAGTCTGCATCTCCGGAAATCCGCTCTGCGCTGTCATGGTGACTTCTACAGACAATCAAATTCTTCAACACTCAATTTCTGCAAATAAGATGACAGTAATTCATTATTATACAAACTCACCTCACCATAGCCGAAGATTCAAGATGCATTTTGTGAGAAAGTCAACTTAGGATGTTCAAGCTGTAGCAGAAAAGTCGTTTGAATACGTGTCTGATTGTACTAATGTACTGTTGTTTGTTTGTTAGTAACTGTGTACTGTTGTATTGTGTTTGTGTTTAGTGTTTCCGAGTAAATATATTTTGAAAATAAGTAACTATTAATTGCTTGCTCAGCCTTCAGAAGAAAATAACTTGCTATTGATTTGCTTGGTACCATACATGTAACAGGGGGGTCTGGGGGGTCTTTCGATTTTCTGGCAAGTAAATTTTCGAGCAAATTTTTGCAATTTTTTACAATTTCACACACAAAAATTGCCAAAATCGCCTGCAAAACAGCACTTTTTGGCTGTATTTCAGTCTAAATTAGCGATTTTTGGCAATTCTTAGCCAAAAAGTTGCGATTTTTTCGATTTTTGAGCGTTTTAGTGCCCACCCCCCCCTCCCCCAAAATTTTGGCTCAGACCCCCCCCGGCCGGCGCCAGACCCCCCAACCCCCCTTCCCCCAACGGCGGATGACCTGTTACATGTATGCTTTGGCACCCAAATTCTGAAATTAATTTGATACAAATTTTTTGTCTGGTATGAATTAAATATAAATTTACTAAAATCATTACCAAATTCCTGAGGAAACAGCTCAAAATCTGGGTCAATTTGTAGAGGTGCACTTCAAATACAGCATAATATACGCACACACAGATGCAGTGTATGGTGTGTTAGGTTTTGTCTATACGTATTGTACACATGCTTTTAGGTGTCTTGTTGGTAGAGCGTGTCTGTCAATTATTTGCATATGTTCCTCCGCGCTCTCTCTTTCTTGTCTCTAAGCGTGTTGTTGCGCTCTCTCTTTGCTCTTCTGTTTGTGCTTCTCACAAGTAAAACGTTTGGTTCGGTTCGCTCACATCGGTTGCAGTTACCAACTTAATTGTCGTTGTCTGCAGAAGCATTACAACCTTGGACAGACGAAATTTTGAATTTGATTATAGCCACTTTTTCTAATGTAAAATTTTGTATCGAATTGAATGGTGGCACTCCCAGGTCGCTTCGACCACTGGGAAGGGTGCAATTCGCGATTTCCTGAACCCTACTTTTTTCAAAAAACCGAATTTAAAAAATGACAAAAACTGGATTTGATCACAGTTCTCCACCATTTTAAGAGACAGAGACCTCGTTTATACTTCATCAGAGAGCCCCGAAAATATCCTTTTTTACAAGTCGTCAGATTTTAAATCGGCCGAAAAATAGCATATAGCGGTGAAGTTGAAAATTGAAAACACAGCACAAGCTTCAAACGGGCGCATACAGCGGGCAGCATTTTCAAATTGAATGTTTTATACATCATTCGATTCGCCTCATCGAGAGCTTTCGTTTACAATTATTTCCAGCTTGGGACAGACACAATGAAGGTTGGAAAATTCGCAAAAACCGAAAAATACTCAAGTTTTTCCAGCGTTTTTGCATGAATTGGCTGTGTAACTCTTGACTAAGAGAAAAGAGTTATATTTTGCTTATAAGTTTTGAAATAGACCACCGTGCCCGTTTCTTTCACTGCCAGGCACTCCTAGCCGTGCTGCTGGGTGCCGGTCACCTGGAGGGCGGCCGGGATGTTGACGCCATGATTCTGACAACTCCCGACGGCCGTCGGTGCCCCCATATGCTACTGTGGATCAGGTATACCTGTACCTGTACCTGATTTATCAGGTAGATTTGCAATACCCACCTGATACCTAGCTGATACCCGATCGGTTAATTTTGAACAGTACCTACCTGATTTTGGGTATTTTTGGCCTGATACAGGTACAGGTATCAGGTATTTTTTCGTTTTCAAAAATAACATCAAAAGACGAATTTGCTAATCAAAAAGCGTTTAAACCGTATTTTACTTACGCTTTTTCCTTTTTTCAGCCCGACCACCCCTACTTTGGAGGCTGACCTTGGCGCTACGGGGTGTCCACCGGAGCTTAAATTTTTTCGTCATACACTCTCACATAGGGATGGGCACGAAAATTAAATCCATTTGAATTTCGTATTCGTTAAATCAATATTTGCCCATTTTAATTCTCGTATTCGTTAGTCGATACGAAAATCAAAATGCCTAATTCGTATTCGTACGAGTACGAAAATTAATTTTCGTTACGACGATACGAGTTTCATTTTGTTCCACAAAAATTAATTTTCGTATTTTCACGGTAGGTTACAGACTGCAAATAGGGACCCAGTTTAGGCCTTCCAGCATTAAAATAAGCCTTAAATATCAGTTGTGAATGCAGAAATTGTGTACAGCACGATTTTTGCTAACGCTAGCCTGTTTTGATGGTTGTAACGCAATCCTTCTTCATGCCGATATTAAACATACATACGTACATTGCGATTGCAGGTACCTGATGAAGCGATTGTGTTTGTGTGAGTGTCTGTGTGTGTTTGCATTGTGTAGTTGCTTAGTGTGATTGTGTTGTGTGTGCGTGTTGTGTTTTACTAGTGGATAAAACCTCCCATTTCTTTCATTTGGTGCCGAGACCCGGGAGCCTGTCAGCCTGCCTTCATTCAAGTTCTACTGCCTTCGCTCCCTACAAGTACTAGCATTCTTTGGATCGTGATCATCAGGCACAGATGTGGCCACCAGTTGATGCTCACATGTCCACTACATTTCGTGACTGCCACCGACTTCTACAAGAACAAAACCAGCGTGATCGCGAGCAGTATCGGCGATGGCAGCTCGACCAACAGCAGCGTTACCAAGAGTGGCAGACAGAACAGCGCCAGCGTGATCGCGAGCGGCTGCATGAAGCACGTCTCGAACGACAGCGGCTGTATGAGGAACGTCTCCGTTGGGATGAAGAACAACGTCAGCGTGACAGAGAGTGGTGGATCGATTTCAACAAACGTCTTAACCGTGTGCTTGACAGATACCAGTCTCAGTTCAGCAAAACTCCCGTCAAAGGTGTAAGTAGTGAAGGAAGTCGAGGAGAAAGACAAGGAGAAGGCGGAAGTAACGAGAAAAGTGTGGATGAGCAGGATAAGGATGAAGTGAAGAAAAATGAGAAGGATGAAGAGAGGAATAGGGAGGAGAAAGGTGATAAGGAGAAGGAAGAGAAAGAGATTGTTTTGGTTGAAGATGCTCCTATTTTACCAGCGAAAGAATCAGTTTTTCTTGGTGACAAGTGTGGTTCTTGTGGTTCCGTTGTTGATCCTTTGCAGTTGGCATCTCTTCCAAGCGCGCTTATTGGGGCACACGTGGACGATCCCATCGATGTGACCTCTGCCGACATTGATGATTCGGCTTTGTTCGTGAATGCTCTTCAGGACATCCAGTGTGGTTCCGTTGGTGATTCGTTGCAAACGCATTCAGTTATGGGTGGTCCTGTACTTTTTGAGATGGCTGGAAGAGAGGGAGGCGGAAGAAGAAAGATAAAGAGGATAAAGAGACTGAGTAGGAAAGAAGAAGAGGAAGTCGAAGAGGAAAGAGGAGAGATGTTTAGTGGAAGAAGGGTGAAGAGAATAAAGAGAAGAAAGGGAGTGAAGAGAGTGATGAGGCGGAAGCGGATGATGAGGAGTAAGGTGATGAGAAGAAGGTGGAAAGTGAAGAGGAGAAAGAGGATGAAGAGAGTTAAGAGAAGAAGGAGAGAGAAGAGAGTGAGAGGAAGAAAGAGTCTGAGAAGAAGACAGAGGAAAATAATGATGTTTCGTTTGAGTTCGCTGCATAAGAGATGGAATCCCGTTTCTCCTATGACAAGACAACAGATGAAGGCAAGGGCTCAGAAAGGAAGGAGCGTCGTCCGCAAGAGGTTGAATCATCGTCGTGGCGTCAACGCAGAGCAGGTCTCCGGATATGCAGAGTTAGCAGAAGGCAGAGCAACTCGTTTCGATTCGTTCGAATGGCCGTCAGGCACGGATGAGGCCCAGTCAACATCCAAGGGAGAGTGATGAAGCGATTGTGTTTGTGTGAGTGTCTGTGTGTGTTTGCATTGTGTAGTTGCTTAGTGTGATTGTGTTGTGTGTGCGTGTTGTGTTTTACTAGTGGATAAAACCTCCCATTTCTTTCACTACGTATGTAGTGTGCGCTTTGAACCAGGAGATTGTCCCTAAGTGGACAGTCAAGCGTTGTGTGTGTAAAATACTGACTCAAGAAAGTGTGTATGGTTGCAGTAAACAAACAGTGACAGCACTTGCAGCAAGATGAACAAGTTCCCTGGGTTAACTAGGTTAAAAATGCTTTGGACAATGCATTGTTACAGTGAAAATGCTTTTGTATGTTTGGAATCCATTAAATTGCTAATAATTCAGCTGATTTATTGCTAGCATACGTGAATGAAACGTAAATTAAAATTCGTAACGAAAATTAATTTTCGTATTAGTTGTATTTAATTTTCGTATTCGTTTAATTTTCGTTTCCGTATTTCTCTAATTTTCGTATTCGTATTCGATACGAAATTTAAAAATCCTCGATTTAATTTTCGTACTAGTACGAAAATTAATTTTCGTGCCCATCCCTACTCTCACATATATTAAAATTAGGCAAATTGGTGATGTGACCCTCACCCGATTTGGGGAGGCACCCTAAATCCTCTCAGAAATTGCGTCTTAAATAACAAAATTAAATTGTTTTGGCCAAAATCACGAAGTAAATAGCAATTTAATAACAAATTAAATTTCTCGCGATGATTGTCAAACAAATTAAAATTATATTTAATATCGTAAAATTGGCCTAGAAACTAGATATGAATTTGATATATACAGTATAGATAAAAAAAATGTCCCATCGCTTTTTCGGCCTTCACTCAAACGTTTCGTTCTCAGTCACTTCTTTACCGATTTGGCTCAAATTTTCAGCAAAAATTAACAACATGGTTGGCTAAATATTCTGCAAGTTTAGTGCCAAAATTCCGACTCATACTGGTTTTATGACCCGAAAACTAGGAATGAGGGTGGTCCACGTAAATTTATATTTTTTCGGTAATACAAGGAGTACAGTCCTGAAACTTGCAGGAATGATTGGTGTTGCTACTGGGCATAACATACTAAGCGGGCAGCCCTGTAGCTCAAAGGGCACTAAAATGGGGGAATTTCAAAAACATGAGTGAAAATCCCATAGTTAAGAAATCTGCACCTTCTAGAATCAAAGCACTGAATCTGTTGTTAATCAACATAGATTGTAGCAGGAAGTTCGACAAATAAATGAACCTGATATTTAAGATCTGTTCCACACCATAGTAACCATCCCTGCAGCGTTTTTTGAAAATTGAAAATCTTTAGAATCGTCATTTTGCCGGTTTTACGAAGAAAAGTCATATTTCGTCATGTTTTTGAAATTCCCCCATTTTAGTGCCCTTTGAGCTACAGGGCTGCCCGCTTAGTATGTTATGCCCAATAGCAACACCAATCATTCCTGCAAGTTTCAGGCCTGTACTCCTTGCATTACCGAAAAAAATTAAATTTGCGTGGACCACCCTCATTCCTAGTTTTCGGGTCATAAAACCAGTATGAGTCGGAATTTTGGAACCACACTTGCAGAATATTTAGCCAACCATGTTGTTAATTTTTGCTGAAAATTTGAGCCAAATTGGTAAAGAAGTGACTGAGAACGAAACGTTTGAGTGAAGGCCGAAAAAGCGATGGGACATTTTTTTTATCTATACTGTATTTGCTTGGTGCAGCAGCTTCATTCACTATCCAAAGTCTGGCTACAAAACAACAAATTCAGCCAAAGATGACCTTGTTCATGCCTATAGCAAAGATATAAACAAATGCTTATTTGTAGACCATCTGAAGAAAATTCAACTCAGATTTACGATTAGATTGTGTATTGCAAATCTACCTGATTAATCAGGTACAGGTACAGGTATACCTGATCCACAGTTAGCATATATGGGGGCACCGGCGGCCGTCGGAAATTGTCAGAATCATGGCATCAACACGCCGGCCGCCCTCCAGGTGACCGGCACCCAGCAGCACGGCTAGGAGTGCCTGCCTGGCAGTGAAAGAAGGGCAACAACGTCCGACATGACGAATCACTGGGACCACTAGTCTGATCATACGCCATAAGGCCCCCCGGAAACCGGATCGGACCGGAAATGACAGTAGGGAGAGGGGATAAAAAGGGTAAAATTGTCTTTAGGGGTACCGATCGGGGGTCCCACTGTTATTTTGTTAGTGTATTCTTGAATTGGGGGCTCGTTGCCGTGACATCTGCCGCGAGATGTGCCGAAAATCAGTGATTGTCCTCAGTCTGCACCAAGGGGATATCTAGAGACTTTATCAAAGGCAGTGCTTCCTTATCAGTCAAGACTGCAAACCAAACCAAGTCTATTTTAAACTAAGCAACCGCTGTTTTGTACGGCAGATGAATTTACGTTTTCTACTGAACTATTTAATTTATCTCCCAACAGGTAGAAGTAATTTTAACCTAAACCTTGCCTATTATAACGTGTTCAGTTTGGTCAATTTGTTCTCGTTCGTCTTACTGTCCATCGAAGAACACGTACGTATACATAGAGGACGATCCGTTTTCTTTCAATTCCCATTATGTATGCAAGAAAGTTACCTGTACTGCAACAGTCAAGGCCAAATGTGATCATTGTCACCTGTCATTCGACAGTATCACGGTGTCTAACGGTGGAAAATTGGAGATATTTGACGGAAAAACAGATTCTGCTACTTTGCTTTTAACGTAAGTTACATTACTTTTTGCTTTCACAACTATGCCCTGAACAGAAAGCTTTTGGTGGGCACTAACTATGGTTGGATGATATCGGGTTTTTGCGATGCATATGATATTGTATATGAATATATGCTATAATCTCTAGTGCATATTGATACTGCATATATCATATGCATGCAAAAATGAGATATGTACGTATTTTTTTGCATATTTGCATATTTTATGAAGGCGGCTTGAAATCGATAACTGGACGTTTTCCAAGCATTTTCGAGTTTGGCAGGAATGTCTATGCAATCTTTAGGATTTATTAGGCATACCCATTTCACAGATACAGACCTCATCTGGAAAAAACAAGAGGCGAAACAACACAGGTTGGCATGAAAAAGCTCATTTGGTAATTATTAGATAAAATGGTTGACATCACAGACTTTTCGCTAAATTACTGTTTGCATGTTCAAATTTGTTCTCTCTAATGTGATATACTTAGCCGTTGGGTAGTCCTGTCCTAGTTTTACAAACTAAAGAATTCAGAATTTGAAAAATCTCAGTTGAGATTTCCATTCATTGCGAGTTGAATTTAGAGTCTCAAGCCATTCCTTTCGATTCTACAAGTGGAAAGAGACGCTATGATCTCTGTAAAGTACAGATTTACAGTATAAACTTGCCTCAATGGTTTTTTATTTTAGATTTTTATTTTTAATTAGATGAAAAATAAACAAAAACGTGGCGACTACCCTAAACAAAGAAATCCAGTCTGTTTGGCTGTTTTGGGATGTTTATTGGGTCAGCTTAGTTTGAACAATTGTGCTAAAAAGTCCAGATGCAACACAACACAACATGCTGTTCTGCACATTTTTACCCCAAATTTCAGGTTAAAACCGATTAATAGATCCAGGTTCAGTCGGACTTGCCAACAGTAATATTCATGCAGCAATGAGGTGGTTCCAGAAATTCGCAAATTTGCTAAACAAATTCTTTCATTTTTGCTCAGCTCAAAACCAAAAATCGGCCAAACTAGGCCTCTTGGAAATTTGTAGTTTTTGGAGTAGTACATTATGGACTTCTCCGCGCCAAATAGATAAAACAACTACAGTGTTGGCCAAAAATAGACCGCATGGCCATTTTTCGAGTATTTCGAATAATTTCAACTGGCCGATATTCCGTTTTATTCCATTTTTCAACTGAATGAAAATTATTGTTTTCAACCGTTTATTTTTCTTGTTAAGAGTTTGTTTTGGCCAAGCCCTAGCATGCTAGACTTCTGTAGCCTAGCCTGGATATATTCCTTTCCTAAAATCAATGGACCCGAATTTTCAGACGTCAATTTTGAACATAAATATCTCACGAACCTTTCAACGGATCGTTCCCAAATTTTGCAGATTAGCTAATCTTTATATGAAATTAAGAACTTGAAGAGCTCAGCTTTCTAACACAGCCGCTTAAAATCTGGCGGATTTTTACTTTTACGGTATTTTTATGGCCAACACTGTATTTGAATCGTTTAACGTTATTCAGAACAAAAAGTACAGCACGAAAAGTCGGCGACACGGTTGACAAAAATATGCAAACTAAAAATATGCAAAATTTTGATATCAGGGTCAATTTGCATATGACTATTGCATATTGGAATTTTGCATGCATATGATATTGCATATGCATATATGCATGCCAAAAACCATGCACATATGCATTGTTTGATATTGCATATTGCATATATGCGTCCAACCGTAGTGGGCACGCCTACATATAGCGAAACGATAAAAAACAATTTTCAGATGCGATGAGAAGGTCGGCTTTTGTTCAAACAGCCCAACAGACACAACCGGTGACACTGCCTTCCTGCGCTTTTCCACTCCTGATGAATCTTACTTTGAATATTTTTCATTTAACGTATATGTTACCGCCATGACACACAAATCTGATACTGGTAAGTGAGTCGGTCGGTCGGTCGGTCGGTCGGTCGGTCGGTCGGTCGGTCGGTCGGTCGGTCGGTCGGTCGGTCGGTCGGTCGGTCGGTCGGTCGGTGTGTCGGTCGGTCGGTCAGTCGGTCGGTCGGTCGGTCGGTCGGTCGGTCGGTCGGTCGGTCGGTCGGTCGGTCGGTCGGTCGGTCGGTCGGTCGGTCGGTCGGTCGGTCGGTCGGTCGGTCGGTCGGTCGGTCGGTCGGTCGGTCGCGGTCGGTCGCGGTCGGTCGGTCGGTCGGGTCTCTGTAGCATGAATTTTTGTAACAATTTTTTGCTGTTTTAGGGCTTTCTGATTCCACCTTAGCAGTGATTGCGATAGCTGCAGCAGTACTAATTGTTCATGCAGGCATAATTGTTGGCTTCTGGATCCGCCATCGACGTTTCAGAAGACGTTTGCGACAGAGTTCTTCTAGCTGCGCCCAGTCAACCCCCTCAGCACCTATTGAGTTAGGTAGTAATTTACATGCTGTCCTACATAATTTCTGAATACTATGTCTGTTGTGAATCAATGCTGACAGCTACCTACCGTACACTGTAACCAAATCTTTTGCAGGATTCAATGCGGACAACCCTCCTAGCTACGAGGAGTTAGTGCGCTATGGGTGCAACGAAGTTCCGTCTTCTTACCCTCACCACCTGACTCCATCAGCTCCTCCTTGCCCTGTCTACAATGAAACAGTAGAAAGTAATCAAGCAGACAAGGATCTGAAGCTATGATTTGATTGATTCTGCTGCTCCTATCAAATTCACTTGTACGATGAAGTGTCGAATCGCAATGTGGATTGGATACTGTACTTTTGAATCACTGCTGTAACATGGTAGTATCTGATAGAATACGTCCCACTTTACGTACCTGCTCTGCTGTATGTTAGACAGTGTAAAGAGATAGCCAACGCATGCTGATAACAACAAAACAGGTGTTTGATTCAAATTTTGGTGTACAGACGTCGTACAGAAGTGGCAAATATTGATTTAGCGAATACCAGATTTAGATGGATTTAATTTTCGTGCCCATCCCTACCCTAGTTACTGCTGTCATCAGCTTTCGGTGGCTCAGCGTTGGACTTTTGCCGACCACCAAATCTTTGCGATACTGTGGGAAACATATATGTTTTATGTATATGTTTTAAAACGTAAATATGTTTGTTTTTGGGAAGACATATATGTTTATGTTTCTCGATATGTTTGCATGTCAAATATGTTTTGTATTTTTATGTTTTGAGGCCAATATGTTTCTGGAAACATACACATATTTTTGCTATAGGAATTCATTATTTCAAGACTTTTGGTTGCTGTTAAACTTTTCCAAAATCTGACTTTCACTTAAACTTATTGAATCTGAGTATACTATCTAAATTGTTGCAAACCGTTTTAAACAGGAAATTCAGAATCTCAAGTTTGAACTATCGAAAATTAAGACAAAATATACGTGAATATGCGACTTTTACACAAATATGTTTTACGTTTAAAAATATGTGCATATTCAATTTTCAGAAACATATAACTATATGTGTTATTTATATGTTTGATTGGTGAAAAATATATATGTATAGTAGTTATATTAATATGTTTTAAAAATTTCGATATTTTCCCACTGTGCTTTACGAAAGGACTTGCACAGCGCACAGTGGCTTTGCGGCCTTTTTATATGCCCCCTATTTACGTGTACAGTAGTAGCCCGGGTACAATCTTACTTCGTTGAACGAAGTTCGTTCACCAATCCTTCAAGAATTTATCTTTCATTCAAAAAAGAGTTACCGAAATCGGTTGAGATTTGCGTTGCTAGAGTGTCAGTTCATGGATCACGCACTTATTGCGCTTCGTTCATACGTATTGCGATATTGCTTTGTGAATTGTTTACACAGCTTATCTCTGCTTACGCATTTCACTTTACGACTTGTAGCTTGCTTTGTCAGTTCTTGGTAGTATCTTAACGCTGCTGCATAATGCTTAAATAGCTGCGTCAAAAGACGTCATGTCAAAAAATAAACAAGACTCTTGCTAAACAATTCGCTAGATTTTTTGTCTTGCGCTTTTCTAACTATTTTAACGTGAATGTTTAGAATAACCCCTAATTGCTAGAGGTCAACAATGATATCGTCGTTGTTCCAGAGCATAAAATTCCTGCTGCTGTCCGTGACTGTAATTCAAAGTTCCGGTATACTTTTGCTATTTTTTCTCTTCCGATACTTTTTTATTGCGCTTGGTTCAATTGTTTGTAGCTATTGATTAGATTTTAGTTTATGGTTGTTTGTATTCAAGCAACTGTCCACTGAGTACAAAGTACGTGGGCGAGTACGATACAAGGTATATCTCGTCAGGAAACGTTTGTAATGGAGTCACATGTACCCTGAAAATCAAGGCCACTTGCGACTGCTATCTGTCTTTTTCCTCCGTTTCTGTTACACATGGAGGCACATTGAAGTTCTACGACGGTGAATCTACCGCCGATGATTTTCTAGACTCGTGAGTCTACACCCAATTTATTCTTCCGCTACTGCACTGGCACTTCTAAATGGATACCTACCAACCACTCAATTTGGATATTGGTATACTGACAAAGTGCTGTGAGAATAAATTTCAGGTGCGATGATGACGATTTCTGTACAGGACCCGACACAACTGGAAAGACGGCCTTTCTCCAGTTTACAGTACCAGAGCATCAACCCTATAGCGACTACGCTTCCTACTCTCTTTACGTCAGCACTTACAGAAATGTTCATTCCTGTAAGTTTTTTTCTCTGCACAATCTCTTTGGGAGAAGTACCTACCACAGTCAGGGAAATAACAACATATATGGTATCAGTACACATATATGGAAACGGTACCATATATGGTACCGGTACACCTTCAAGTGGTACCATATATGGTACCACTTCCTTATATGGTACTGGCACCATATATGGTACCGGTACCATATATGGTACCACCTGAGGCCTCGATCGAAAGGGTAACAGGTACCATATATGGTACCCCTTCGATCAAATCATAAGGGGTACCATATATGGTTCTGGTACCATATATGGTACCCTTTCGATCGAGGCCTCAGGTGGTACCATATATGGTACCGGTACCATATATGGAAACGGTACCATATATGGAAACGGTACCATATATGGTACCGGTACCATATATGGTACCCCTTCGATCGAGGCCTCAGGTGGTACCATATATGGTACCGGTACCATATATGGAAACGGTACCATATATGGAAACGGTACCATATATGGTACCGGTACCATATATGGTACCCTTTCGATCGAGGCCTCAGGTGGTACCATGTATGGTACCGGTACCATATATAGTACCCTTTCGATCGAGGCCTCAGGTGGTACCATATGGTAAACGGTACCATATATGGTACCCTTTCGATCGAGGCCTCAGGCATGCATGTAACAGGGGGGTCTGCCCCCCCCACCCGACTGAGGCCAGACCCCCCCGGATAGGGACCCCCCTCGAGACCGAGACGATTTTTCCGACCCCCACCCGATTTTTCTGGCAAGTAATTTTTGAGCAAATTTTTGCGATTTTTTGCAATTTCAGACACAAAAATTACCAAAATCGCCGGTAAAACAGCACTTTTTAGCTGTATTTCAGCCCAAATTAGCGATTTTTGGCCCAAAAATTGCGATTTTTTTCCATTTTTGAGTGTTTTTTAGTGCCGGACCCCCTTCCCAAAATTTTGGCTCAGACCCCCCTGGCCGGCGCCAGACCCCCAACTCCCCCTCCCCCGTTCGGCTGATGATCTGTTACATGTATGGCCTGAGGTGGTACCATATGGTACCACCTGAGGCCTCGATCGAAAGGGTACCATATATCATACATGTAACAGGGGGGTCCACCCGACTTAGGCCAGACCCCCCGGATGGGGACCCCCCCCCCCCCCCGAGACGATTTCACCGACCCCCCCTCCGATTTTTCTGGCAAGTAAATTTTCGAGCAAATTTTTGCAATTTTTTACAATTTCACACACAAAAATTGCCAAAATCGCCTGCAAAACAGCACTTTTTAGCTGTATTTCAGGCCAAATTAGCGATTTTTGGCAATTTTTAGCCAAAATATTGCGATTTTTTGCGATTTTTAGTGCCCAACCCCCACCTTCCAAAATTTTTGCTCAGACCCCCCGGCCGGCGCCAGACCCCCCAACCCCCCATCCCCCATCGGCGGATGACGTGTTACACGTATGCCATATCTGGTACCGTTTCCACATATGGTACCGTTTCCATACATGGTACCGGTACCATATATGGTACCACCTGAGGCCTCGATCGAAAGGGTACCATATATGGTACCGGTACCATATATGGTACCCCTTATGATTTGATCGAAGGGGTACCATATATGGTACCTGTTACCATATATGGTACCGGTTCCATATATATTACCGTTTCCATATATGGTACCGGTACCATATATGGTACCACCTGAGGCCTCGATCGAAGGGTACCATATATGGCACCAGTACCATATATGGTACCAGTACCATATAAGGAAGTGGTACCATATATGGTACCACTTGAAGGTGTACCGGTACCATATGGTACCCCTTATGATTTGATCGAAGGGGTACCATATATGGTACCTGTTACCATATATGGTACCGGTTCCATATATATTACCGTTTCCATATATGGTACCGGTACCATATATGGTACCACCTGAGGCCTCGATCGAAGGGGTACCATATATGGCACCAGTACCATATATGGTACCAGTACCATATAAGGAAGTGGTACCATATATGGTACCACTTGAAGGTGTACCGGTACCATATATGGTACCCCTTATGATTTGATCGAAGGGGTACCATATATGGTAACTGTTACCATATATGGTACCGGTTCCATATATATTACCGTTTCCATATATGGTACCGGTACCATATATGGTGCCACCTGAGGCCTCGATCGAAGGGGTACCATATATGGCACCAGTACCATATATGGTACCAGTACCATATAAGGAAGTGGTACCATATATGGTACCACTTGAAGGTGTACCGGTACCATATATGGTACCGTTTCCATATATGTGTACTGATACCATATATGTTGTTATTTCCCTGACTGTACCAGGGATGGATGTTTTTCGGAAAAAACCTCGGCCTGTTTTTTTTTTCACTTTTTTCCAAAATCGCGGAAAAAACTGCAGCTCAAGTTCTGACTATCCTAGCCTGGTTTTATCCCTCTGGCGCAGGGCCGTCAAATGTCCGATGAGCCAATTCGAATTTTTGGCCGGCAAAATGCGTGATGAACCCATGCGAAGCTGAAAAAATTTGTCCGATGAATACGCTGCGTGATGGAAAGAGTCATCACGCATCTGCGTGATGAGGTTTTTCATCACGCATTTCTTTACTGGCGGCCACTTTAAATACCAGCTAATGCGCAACGCTGTAGCATACAGCCGACACAAAGTGCGTGATGAAAATGAGTTATGGCTGCGCTGGCCGCATAACGCAAATGCGAAGCTGATCGAGGTTTAAATTTTGCGAAGCTGATCAGCTTTGCGTGATGAACCCGTGCGAAGCTGATCGGCAAATGCGTGATGAAAAATTGTCGCGTGCACCAATTGGTGCACGGTCTGCCCTTAAGAGTTATTATTCCAAACGCTTTCGTCCGTCCATAAACGACGTCGTTCCAAAATCCCGACTTTTCGGACCCCTCCCCCCAAAATCGCCTTGCGTCATTTCTTGGGGACCCCCCTCCCCTACGGCGACGTCGTTTTCGGTTTACCCCTCCCCCGATAAAAGGGCAGTACATACAGTACTGTTACGATATCTTGTTACCATACAGCGCAATTAATTGAATAAATCTCTACAACCACTCTGGGAAGCTTTTCTGTATGTTTGACAGAATGTGCATAAATCGAAAATAATGCAATTCAAATATCCTAAAATTCCGAAAAAAGCGACGTCGATTTTTGTTAACCCACTCCCGCTCCTGGTGCGTCGTCTATCGTCGCATTTCAGCCGACCCTCACTCCCCCCTCTGGAACGACGTCGTTTATGGACGGCCCGGCCCCTTTCTAGCAGTTTTCTTAGCAGCAGCAGAGTCTTTTTAGACAAGAAATACACGTCTTATGTAGATGGAAATCACGAAACAGTCATGAAACAGTGCCTGACAGGTTCCATCAATAAATGCTATATGCAAATTCTCTTACAGCAGTTTACCTTTTCGCTTTATTATGAAAAATTCGATTTCGTTTACCTTTTTCTGTTGTTTTTCTAACAGTTTTGAGTCTATTATACATCGCAAAAGTCCATTTTTAACTGAAAAATGAGTAAAATAGCTATTTTTAGCTTGCGTTTTTTTCCGCGATTTATGTTTTTTCAGACCATTAGGAAAAAACGATTTTTTTTTCGAAAAAAAAAACGAAAAAAAACACCGGAAAAACACACCTCACATCCCTAATACCTACAACAGTCTAATCTGTAATTTCGTAACCCGGGGGGCGCTGGCACTTCTAAATCAATGGCTAGGCTACCATTCAATTTTTAAAAATAGTTTGGGCTCACTTACCTGCTATGCTATGCTATGCTATGCTATGCTATGCTGCTAAACTTTAGCTGTCCGAAATTGTTGAGTTGCGAAAAATAGCTTCTCTCTCACAGAAGTCGAAGGGCTCGGCAATGTGTTACTCCTTGTCGAGAGAAACCCACACGCGTGTAAAGGCTGTACAGGCTAAGCTAGATTTCGGTGCCGAATTTCGAGGAAAGCGGCGTGCAGTTCACTTATGCATGTCGCGCTGATTATGCGATTTCGATACAGTGACACTATCCCTCACTTATTTTGAACCGAGGGCTTCTATTCAGCACTTTGATCAGGTTTTAGGCTTCTACATAGGTTCGGAATGAATGAACCTTAGAATGAAGTTAGACTTACTTTTAGATTCAATCTTAGTCTTATAAGTTAGTATGGTCGGTTTCCGCTAATGGGGGTAGTATCCCACAATCGCCGAATGTTTTCCCGGAAAATCTGCAAATTGCTACCGTAGTATCTCATGTTTTCGTGTTGAAAAGCCCCAAGACTGAGTCAAGTACGGTAGCTAGAAAGAAACGGATCTAAAAAATTCTAAGAACATTGCGCGAAACAGAAACCGAGTGGATTGTGAATGGCTTATACGTACGTCCGCATAGTGTAGGCAGTACGTTGCTTAGGCACCGGTCCGTAGCTGCTCAACCATGTAGATGATGGTAGATATTGTATGTAGGTACATGTATGTTTGCAGGGTCAGGAGCAGTGGTCACAACAATGGTATTAGTGTCTGTTGGAGTTACAATGACCATATCTGTGGTCACTGTGGTTGTAATCCGGCGACGAAGACGGCTCACCCGATACCCCGCACCTGTGGCTACTCTACCAGCCATTACCAGTGAGTCTTTCAAACAGGTTATTCTGTAAGAACTGTGTACAAAACGGTTTCTCAAAATCGACCCAATCCAGTGAAATTCAAGAAAATCTGAACTCCCGTATTGAAATGCAATGCCCATAGAAATGGCTTCAGCTCTATACAATTTTTAAATCCTGAGAGGGCTCTGGGGCTTTGATGGATGGCAAGCAAAAGCACAGGCTTTTTGGGTTGTGTTTTGGTTGAAATTGGATAAAACGAGCTATTAATTGGCGTTCTCTGTAAAAGTCGGGCTAAGGACATGTTCACACAAGGGTCAGCATCCGGGCATGTGAAATATCTCACGATGAACCTTTTAGTATAGCTAACGTGTCTGGATGCCGACCACATGTGAACACATCTTCCCCACTTTTACAGAGAAGGTCAATTAAAGATTTTTAGGTTGTAAAAGAAAATCTGTGCATTTAGCTTACACAATTGCTGCACCTCCGACGTACAGTCAGACAGTCTATGGGGTACAGAGTCAACTTCCATCTTACCCTCCAAATCCGTACCAAGCTCCGGCACCGACTGCACTGCCTTACCAACAAGCTTATCCGCCAGGAAACAACAATCTGAATAATTGAATGAACTCCTAGTCTC
Source organism: Sabatieria punctata (assembly GCA_030248155.1). Lineage (NCBI taxonomy): Eukaryota > Metazoa > Nematoda > Chromadorea > Araeolaimida > Comesomatidae > Sabatieria > Sabatieria punctata. The sequence goes on from JASANB010002649.1 coordinate 34,094, forward strand.
AGAAAATATAAACATATGTTTTCTTCAAATGCTGTAAAAATATGAACCATCCAATCAAGTTAAACATAAAAGTTTCTTTCTTTTATAGATTTTCTTGTAATATAATGCTTCGAAAGTTGTGTTATCTGAGACAAGCAAGTAGTTGACTTATTATTTGTTGCTCAAGCTTTTATACGGTTTTGAACCAATCCTTGTCAACGTATAGTCATAATACTAGGTTGTCTTTTAGCGTGAAATCGTACTGCCCTGTTTATGCATACACAATAACAAGGGTCTTAAGAGTCAGTCTCTGAACCGATCGACCGTTGGTATTCAGTCCTCAAAATGAAAGTTTGGCGTAGCGAGCTGAAAGTTGCAACGCTAACACTTATTAGTGAGTTGTCATTGACCTGCAAGGGTTTCCAGATCTGATGGATCAGTGCTGAGATATAGCTCTTTGAAAATCTAGCCACAATATTCAGTCAAGAGGAATTTTGGGCTAAAAGTCGTTCATAACGTCAATTTGTACAGCGATACCCCAGCTAAAATCGCTGTTCAAAAGCAAATTAAGTACTCAATTAAGGGTTCTTATCCATATACGGACATGATTAGTACATAATTCATAAGTTTCTTTTATTTTTGACAGACTTTCTCTTCCTACCTCCGCCGCAAAGAAGGTGTGCCTGCACCCCACACCCCTGGATACAATTGTATTCCACTGCTTTTACTAAAATACCATGATGGACATGGAAATTTGGACAAGATAAGGCAACCGAATCATTGATCAAGTTTGCAAGTTAATAGTCAGGTAGTCGTAGGTGGATAGACGATTGTAGCGGTTTTGGTTGGAGCTGCACCACTGGTTGGTTGGTACAGATAAGGCGCTGGCTGACTTTGAGCACCATCATAGCCCGCTACCGCTTGACTGTATGCAGGAGGATTTTGAACTGTAAACGCTAAAATTGGTAGGTTGGATTAGCGGCTGACTGACTGACAGACATACCAAACGGACAGACCAGACGGATAGTTGGTCAGATAGACCGACCGACCGACCGACCGACCGACCGACCGACCGACCGACCGACCGACCGACCGACCGACCGACCGACCGACCGACCGACCGACCGACCGACCGACCGACCGACCGACCGACCGACCGACCGACCGACCGACCGACCGACCGACCGACCGACCGACCGACCGACCGACCGACCGACCGACCGACCGACCGACCGACCGACCGACCGACCGACCGACCAATGTATAAATAACCAAGTTACATACTTGTCACCGGCACAGCAGTCATTGGCGCCGTGGTTCTGGTAAAAGTTCTTCTGCGACGGACAACAACCAACACCACCACTGCCACGATTATTGCTATCAGTACGATGAACCCAATAACCATGCCCCATGTGGCTGCTGCCGACCCTAAATTTGCATAAATCGGTGCACAGCTTCAAAAATCATTGTTGGGTTGCGTTGCGCCAGTGGAAATGCAATGCGTGGATGACTGGCATGGCATCTTGGGTTTTCGAAAATATGTAGCAGACAGATCCAGCTATGTACAGCCAAACTGACTGAAATGCTGTTCAGGCGTTTTGTATAGTAAACTTACTAATTTTGCTAGTTTAGTACAGTGTGGTGCACTTTTTATCTAGGTAACTAGGTAACTAGGTATACCTAGTATTACCTAGTTAATATTCGGGAAAAGTACCTAGATTTACTTTACCTAGTTGCTAGTTACTCTATTTTACCTAGTTTTACTTTACCTAGTTTTAAATCCACATAACTAGGTACTTCTAGGTAGAACAAGTTTACCTAGTTTGATATTTTCAGTTTTACGTGGCTTTTTCAGTCAGCAAACCTTCAAATTTCCGGCTTTCCCACAATTACAGTGGCCCAGAGAATGAATTTCTGACTTATTTGATCAATAAAATACACATATTTACTTGAAATGTGTCAAACTTCGTAAATTTTGACTCCACTAACTTCATCATTGTTCTATTGAACCAAAAACAATATTTTGACTTGATTTCGAGCGTTTTAGTGTTTACCTAGTATTACCTAGTTTTTCTGGGCTTTACCTAGTATTACTTTACCTAGTTTCTTTGCTGAGAACTTTACCTAGTATTACTTTACCTAGTTTTTTAGGTATCAACTTTACCTAGTATTACTTTACCTAGTTTCAAATTTTCAAAATGCACCACACTGGTTTAGTAAAAAACGATCAAATCCAACAGCATGGGCAAAGAAAGGAAAACACTTACAGACATGTACATTAACGCTTGGCGCTAGGTATGTGTAAACGGTGAAGGAGAACCATCCATTTTCGTAAATCGAATCCGCTGGCACACTAAATTCTACGAAAGCATCTTTGCCACTGGTATCCGGAACGATGCACAGAGTATCACTAGCGTCGCACCTAAAATTTCTTCATATTTTTATGTCTTATAAGCAGGTAATCATTGTATCGCAATAGTATAAGCTCTGATTGATAACAGGACTGTTTGTTGCTTGTCGCACTACCAAGAGCTACTGTTGTTTGTGTATACACATACACATTTACCATACACAAAAACACACATTGTTTTTTCAATGTGTATACACATACACATACACATACACATTGAAAGTTCAGATACACATTACCATACACAAACAGTACTCGAAATGTGTATTTTTGTGTATGTGTATTTGATCAGCAAAAGTCGATAAAATTTCGAACAGAATCGTAAAATTTCGATGTTTTTGCTGCAGTAATAAATGGTAGATATGCTGATAAAGCCTTCAAATGGGCTAAGTAACTCGATTTCAAAGCTATCCAAGGTTTAAAGGAACAGAAATTGAGAGATTTGATTTTCTTAGCATTTCTGGCTCAAAATCTACCAAAAAATTAGCATTTTCAGTACAATACACATACACAAATATGCACAAAAATACACATTGTTTTGTTGAATGTGTATACACAAAATACCATACACATTTGAAGGTAAATGTGTATACACATACACATACACAAACGGAAAACCCAATACCAAACAACAGTACCAAGAGCGCATGTTAGCTACATCCCTTACAATTGGTGCACACGACAATTTTTAATAACGCATTTACCGATCAGAATCGCACGCGACCATCACGCATTTGCCTAGTCATCACGCAAAATTTTACGTTAATCATCACGTTTCCATCGGACAAATTTTATTAGCTTCGTACAAGGCAATGCTTTTGAGGAGCCATAGCCAACTATGGCTACGGCGCCATCTAAAGCTACTAAGTAGCCATCTACAGCTAACATGCGGTCGTGTAGTAGTTATTATATGTGGATCTCTATAGCCATAGCTATGTTACACATGCATGTAACAGGGGGTCTGTGGTCTGCCCCCACCCGACTTAGGCCAGACCCCCCAAGACCATTTTTCCGACCCCCTCAGATTTTTCTGGCAAGTATTTTTTTGAACAAATTTTTGCGATTTTTTTACAATTTCAGACACAAAAATTGCCAGAATCGCCTGTAAAGTAGCGCTTTTTAGGTGTATTTCAGCCGAAATTAGCGATTTTTAGCGATTTTTGAGCGTTTTTTAGTGCCCAACCCCTCCCTCCTTCGGCGGATGACCTGTTACATTACATGTATGGTCAGTCAAGTAAAGCCGTGAAAGGCCCGCGGCCTTAGATGGCTTAATTTGCCAGACTGACTGGAAGCGCTGTAACTCAAATAGACCTAATTCGTAGTACTACAAACTACTAACTACAAACTACATATTTTCGGCGATTATGACGTCATCAAGACTACAAATTAACTAAGACTACATATTATTTTGGCTGACTACAAATTGACTACAAACTACTTTTTCATAATTTGCGAATTTGTAGTCAATTTGTAGTCATTTTTTCGTGGAAATTTTAGGATTTTTTAATGTAATTTAATATAAATTGAGTCCCCAATCGGTCTTTGACCTGCCTTGAGCTTATGATAAGCTTACCAAATACCAAGAACGAAACTATTTTTATGTAAAGTGTTTAAGAAAGATCGTGTTTCCAATTTTCCCGCTTTTTTACCGCTATAAATTTTCAAAGAAAGGTGACCACATGATTGACTTTTGCACATTTGTTCGTCTTTTTTCTTGTCTTAGTTTTAAAAAAATATCTCATTCTATTTTTAAAAAATACCAAATGTTCAGCATTGGAATTCTATTAAACATTGAATAGATGTTTCTATTAAACATTGAATGGATGTCAGTTTATTTCCAGAAATATCTATTAGAAAAGGCGGTTTTTTCACAGAAAAACAACTAACAAGCTTCCCGTTATTATTTTTGCAAAGCATTTCTATGACTGATTGTTCAATTGGTAAAAAATTGCAGTAATATCGAATTTCTGACGTTTGGTAACCTGACTACAAATTGACTACAAACTAAGACTACATATTTTTTGAACCTGAATTTGACAACTACAAACTAAGACTACAAATTATTTTCGCGGAAATTTTTAACTACAAACTAAGACTACAAATTGAAATTCTCTGAGGAAATAGGTCTAAACTCAAACAACACAACACTAAAGTTGGGGAATTTAAAAAACATGGCTAAATGTGACTTTTCCTCGTAATATCGGTAATACAACGATTTTTGACAAAAAAACGCGGTGGGAGGGCAAGGAATCAATGGAACAAGTATGATATGAACAGAGTCAAAGATGAAGTTTCCATGAATAAACCGATGGGTTACCCAGTACTTTCAGATTACTCTTAGAAAGTTTTGTCAAAGACTATTTTTCAGGAAGGAATGCTTTTGACCCAATTTCAGCCCGTTAGCTCGGTGGAAACGAGCTCGGAAAAAGCATTTTTCTATTTTAGAAAAATGAAGCGCTATGTATTAGCTACACGTTCTGTACACTTGTTTCTTCACACTTCTTTAGCCTAGCGTAGCCTATTGTTCCCCAAAACAAGCAGCTATAAATGCTTCGGAACAATGGCCATTGTTTGTGTATGTACATGTAACTGCTCGCAACGTAGAGCAATTGTGACGCAGCTTTCTTGTCGTTATTCTCAATTGTTGATACAACAGCAGCGAAACATACTACCATCACCCTCACAGCTGTTTTCCCTGTTGTGTCTGAAAGTGAAACTGTGAAAAAAATGCAGAAAAATTGACCCAGGGGAAAATTGTCTGGGGTTTCATCCACACAGATCTGCTGGCCCTACCTGGGGCAGATCTGGTTCATACATGTACAAGGGGGGTTTGGGGGTTACCCCCTGCTGGAAAAGCCAAACCTCTCCCCCCAGACAGGTTAAGGGACCCCCGCCGGCCCAAAAATACAAGTACAGTAGTGGCTCCAGTACTAAGAAACTGGCTCAGAAATCACCAATTTTAGCTTAAAATTCGCATCAAAAGCATTTGGAAACCGAATTTGGCGTTTCCACTGCTGATATTTAAAAGAAAGGGGGTCTCCGGAAGCGCTTATTGTCATTTTTTGCTTATTTTTAGCCCTAAAACGCTATTTGGCAGCCTAAAATAGCAATTTTTAGCGTCATAACTAAAAACGTGCTAAAAACGTATTTCCAGGCGTTTTCGAGTTTTTTGAAATTTTTGACCCCCCCACCTGAGGAAACCCCCCTACTCCGCTCCCCCGGGTCGGCCCAGAGCTGTTACATGTATGATCAGGTTACATGTATGAGTGCACAATACTGTGGTACGGTAATTTTCGTCGTGACTTACGATTTCAGAAGATTATTGTTAGCAGAACTTCCATCGTAAAACTTGATCTTTCCCTCTTGGGCCACAATGACGGTACCGAAGTTGAGGTAGCAATCGCAATTAGCCGTTACTTTGAAAGAACAAATTGACCCAGGACACATTTTTCTTGACGTTACGCTCCTTATGTCCACCGAATTTAGATATACATTGCTGACACCACAGTTAGTTGTTGAATAACAGTTCGAGCCGAGCACTTTGGCTGTAGAAAACATAAATCATTTTTATGTAGCAATTAGAAATTTCTACGCCTTTTTGCGAGGCTGTCTGAAAATTCTGAGCGTGCAACAGGTTATAATTTTTTACCAACGTCAAAGCTTGGTATGAACAAAGGGACTTACAGGAAAATATAGTTATTGGAATGAACAATAGCCAGAACATTTCTAAACAGGTCGCTATGACACTTGGGAGGGTGATAGTAGGCCGTGCAAAGGTGACGTAATGTTGAAGTTAAAATTACAATCACAAAAGTACATAGAAGATAACGTTGTAAAGACCGGCTTATGCTTGGTTCGCGCGAGCAATAAAACGAATACTCGATTGGCACGTGGCATGAGCTCGGGCCGAAATTTTCGAATATACAGGGTGTGCCAAAAAAAACAACCCAGCAGAGTTTTTGCTGTAGCAACCGCAAATCTCAACCGATTTGAATGAATCCTTTTTTAAATGAAAGATAAATAAATTCTTGAAAGATTGATGTACCGTTTATTAAGATAGCCTGCTTAGTTCCTGAGATATTTGTTCTCAAAGTCAAAACAGAGATTTCGGCAATGAACAAGAGTGATAAAGAACAACCCAGCAGATTTTTTACTTTTGCAAGTCAAAACAGATTTTGGCAAAGAACAAAAGCGATTCCGTTGCATTTCATAATAAAGCAGATTCCTACTGCTAGGGCTAATGGTACTTTAGTGTTGAAGTAAACCGAGTTTCTGTGTACCGTTGTCAAGTAAATTAAAATTAAAATTAAATTAAATTCGAAAATAATTTACTCCCGAAGAGTAAATTAAATGGCAAGTAAATTAAAATTAAATTAAATCTCTGAGAAAAATGTCGAAGCAAGTAAAAAGTAAATTAAATTAGATTGAAAAGCCAAAAAAATTACTTTCAATTTACTACTAATTTACTTCTAATTTGCTTCATTGACCATTCGATCTGTGGTAGTTTTGGCTCTCGCGTATTACTTTGTGTGATTCTGTGCCTTTTCTGTCTGCCTATTTAACCGCAGAATGTACAGTACATATGCTCTCACTGTTGCAAACCCAGCTACAATGCAGCTGATACAATTCAACTCACAATTTTGCTCTGAATTTTTTTGATATTTCTTAGGACTGTGTCCTTCCATGACCTGTGTTAACTAAAACAAATAAGGAATCTCACTCAAGCCAGATTCTAGGTGGGTAGAGTTTGGTAAACTGGCAAAGCTCACTAATAGTCTGCAAAATAGAATAGACATTTTACCGCCATGAAGTTATGGACTAAAAGCTGCTGATTTCTATTATGTATATCGTAATTGGTCAGGGCTAATACCCGTAGAGGTTGCTGTAGATGCTTGCTTGATTGATAAATCCAAAATGGTGATTTGGTGATTTCACAACTGTCAAACATGTTTCTCAGAAAACTTAATTAGAATCCTATGCTACGTATAGCATGTCAAGCTACAGTTTTCGTGCAACCACTGATGCATGAAACCCTCCTTGTTTCATCAAATTCCGGTCTGTCCATAAGACAGTGTTATCTAAAGCTTTTCATCTGTTGGTCCTAGAAAAAGTAAATAAGAAGCTTTTTTGAACAACTAATTTTACCATGAAACTGTCACCATTTGAAAAGCTTAGCAAAAGAATGGAGTTAGATTCATAATGCCATTAGTTCACTAGAAATCCGTACTCAGATATTTATGTGATTTTGGGGTATTTTCTGCAATGTTTTGAACAGAAATGTAAATTAGAATTTAATTAGAAGTTGAAAGTAAATTAAAATCAAATTAAATTGTTGGTAAATCAGTGCAAGTAAATTAAAAAGCAAGTAAATTATTTTGTGGAGGTGCAAGTAAATTAAAAAGCAAGTAAATTACTAAACTAATTTACTTGACAACGGTATTTCTGTGTCACCAGTAAAGCCTCCAAGAGCACTTATTAGTAGCAGGAATCCGTTTTATTACGAAGTGCAGAATAATAAAAAATCCCTCTTGTTCACTGCCAAAATCACTGTTTTGATTTTGAGAGCCAATATCTCAGGAACTAAGCAGAGCACATTAATGAACATTTCAGCAATCTTTTAAGGATTTATTTATCTTTCATTTAAAAAAGGATTCATTCCAATCGGTTAAGATTTGCGGTTGCTACAGCGAAAAATCTGCTGGGTTGTTTTTATTGGCACACCCTGTACAATGTATATATGTACAGTTAACGTGGGCACATATATGCCTACTTCGTTTGTATATTAGGGATGGCCAAAGCACGTTCGCGCCGCGCCGAATAGAAAATACAAAATCACAGCCAAAAAGTGGTCCAAAACCGTTTTTGCAACTTCAAGCGCAAATGCTTTTTTGTGTTCCGTTATTGATAGGGGGATGTGATGTATTTATATGAAACAGAGTGTGAGCTATCGAATAATATGCATTTTGAATCATAATTCGGCCATTAAAGGGCATTTTCCTCTCGAAAACTGAATTCGTCGTTTTTCAATGGCCATTTTCTGCTAAAAGAAGAGTTGATTCAAATTTTGTTCAACCGGCTTTAAAATCAGCGCAACTCGTACCTATATAGCACCGCTTTTTTTCTTTCCGCACTTCGGCATGGTCCCCACAAATTTGATTCTTTCTTAACTACTGAAAATGGGCATTTTCGTGGATTTTTTGCATGTTCCTCGTTCTTGTAAAAAAACGACGAATTCGGCGCAAGATGTTCAATCGGTTCCGTGTACAGTAGACTTCAGGCTTTTAACTGATATAAGAATTGGCTCTCTGCTCTTTGCCGTTAACCCCACAAACGATGTTGAAGTTTCTGTAACCCTAAATCTTTGCCATTTCAGGCTTTTATTGTACCTAACACTTGCAATCATACTTTCTTGCATTAATTTAGCTGGGCGACGAATATTCACATCTTTCTAGTAGATTTTAAACAATCAAGTTGGTTTTACCTTCGTAACTCGCGCCATAGAAAATCAGCCACCGCTGGGACGGCGACCAAGTTATAAACACTAATTTACGCGATTTGATCCACGCGGCTGTTTTGAACCCGCATTTCTCCAATTCTTCATGAAATTATTTGCGGTTTTTTGCGTAAATAATCGCACCCGGTCATGCTATTGCCGTTTTAGCGTAAATTTTGCTTGTAGCGCGAGTTATTCAAATCTGTTGCCCATAATTAAAAATGGTACCAAGTGCGCAATACAAAAGTTCTTCGCAGACGGACGCTTTTAGATCGCATTTTTCTAATTTTTTATGGAATCAAGTGCGGTTTTTTGCGTAAATTATCGCATCCGGTCATGTTATCGGCGGTTTTAGCATAATTGTTTTGCTGTAGCGTGAATTTTTGAAAACCATTGGCCATACCTATATGTATATGTATATGTATATATACAAATGCACATTAGTTTGTATATGTATATGTATATATACACATACAAACAAAATTTCAATATTGCATATTTTTTTGAATATTTGTATATTAAGAAAAGTATAAATTTTCTGCTGGAAAGCATGATTTCGACAAACCAGGTATGTTAGGGGTACCATGACGGGTGTCATTGTCATATGGTAGGGCGTTGTAGGGCTAGCCAACATGAAATATTCTCAAATTGCATGAGTGTATTCCGATTTCAGGCAGTTCTCCCAACCGGTGCGAACTCTATTAAGTGACATTGTCCTCAGTCCAAGATTTCTACCAGCTAAAATTTATGTTGTTGCTAAAACTCAGACTTTTTAGGATCTGTAATACGTATCAAGAAATTTTTTGTGCGGTGTGGGTAAGTCACCGGTGGTCGAAAATCTTTAAGTAATACAAATGCTAGCAACAAATTCAAACTTACGCTTTAGGTACACGAACACCCCTTAGTTTTAGGTTAACAGGTATGTTAAGGCTTAGGTTCTGGCTTTAGTCTTCGATTCTTCAGGCCTACTAGGCTCGTACATAGGTATAGTTTTAAGCAGAAATAGCCCCTGAAATCGTTATTACGCATCATTATCTGAAAAAATCATAACACGTTTAAAACTGGGATGAAACGAAAAGGGAAACGTGCGGGATTCGATTATCAATTTCATAGTTGAGCGCGCGCGCCTACTATTCCATTTTTTTCGTTTCAAACAGCAAAACTCATTGCGAATTACGTACTTCTAAAACGAAGATGAATAATATTTGGTCTTAATGCAGACGAGGCTAAACCGCAAATTTAACAAATTCTTCTGGAAAAGTTGAAGACATAGGCTCAAAATACAAAAACACCCGAAGAAACTGTAAAAATATCTCAATTGCCGTACGAAAGTGGCCAAAATGTGCTAAACTACTTACTGCAAAAATATACAAATGAAAATATACAAACCGTTTGTATATCAAGTCTGTTTGTATATGTATATTGAATATTGCATCAGCAGTCCGTTTGTATATGTATATGTATATCCAAAACATTTGTATATATATACAAATTTGTATATGTATATTTGAATATACAAACCCACACTATACAGTAGTGCACAAGAAATGTCCTCTCCACTTTTTGGGGTTCACTAAAGTCACTCTTTTTCAGTCAATTAGCTGTCAATCTGAACCAAATTTTCACAGTAGGTGCCCAATTAGTCCGGCTACCTGTGTTACAGCTTCGGCACGAAGATTCAAATTTTGGCGGGAAATTTAAACGAAAATACGAAAATCATATGGTCTCATGAAAACGGCTCTTACTCAAGAAATACAAAAGCTACGCCTCTGAAATCACGGCCGCTTATAGACCCAATATCTTGAAGTTATGTAGAAGTTATGTATATATCTAGAAGCTATGTAGAAGCAGGGATGAATATTTTTGGGAGAAAAACCTCGGCCTGTTTTTTTCCAGTTTTTTTTCGGTTTGTTCCAAAATCGCGAACTACAACTCCTGCTCAAGTTCTGAGTATCCTAGTCTGGTTTTATGATTCCTAACGCTTTCTAGCGCCTTCCTCAGTCTTCTCAGACCAGAAATAAACGTTTTACACAGACATAAATCACGAAACAGGCATGCAACAGTGCCTGACCGGCTCCATCAATAAACGCTCTATGCAAATTTTCTTACAGCAGTTTGCATTTTTCTTTTATCATGCCAAATTTGGTCTTTTCTACTGTTTTTCTAACAGTTTTGAGTCAGTATGGCCTATTATACTTCGCAAAAGTCCATTTTGATAGAAAGATGACATAAATTGGCTACAGTATTTTCAGCTTAAGTTTTTTCCGCGATTTATGTTTTTTTCCGACCCTTAGGAAAAAAACCGTATTTTTTTCCGAAAAAAAACGAAAAGAAACGGAAAAAACACACCTCACATTCCTGTGTAGAAGTATCTATGTAGAAGTTTCAAAACCCTCCCTCAAAGTACGCGCGAGAATCCGATTTTCAAAGTTGGCAAAAAATCGGGATTTATCCATTTCCAAAGCTAACATTTTGAGGTTCACTAAAATTACCCGTTTTCAGTCAACTTCACCAGAATGGAGTAGGTACCCAATGGGTCTGGCTAACTCTACTGAAAAAATTCGTCTGCCAAATTTTATGTGCTTTAGAATTTAGGAGTTTTTTCTAGGATTTTTTAGAATTTTTAGGAGTTTCTGGGAGGTTTTTTAGTGTATTTCTAGGAGTGAACTGCCTTTGAAACCTGGCAACCCTGCCGGCCAGTCCAATTGTTCATTGTCTGCGTTTGGCCTAGAGCAGAGCGGTCGTGTCATAGGCTAAGTGCTCCGCCCCGCCACTTTATTTCGTCATTGGTTAGAGCGAGCCATCAACAAAGCAGATTAGTTGCCATGTGCTGTTGTGGCGTAGGCGTTCTGGTTTATTTTGCTAGTTCTTTCTTGTGTTCTTCTTCCTACAAATATAATGTGAGTGTACGTCTGGCTACCATTCTGTATTAGTTGTCTGTATAAACAGCAAATCTAAGTTGCTGTTCATTGGTTTGGTTGAACGGCATTTATCTGGTTCGCAAAAGCTGTTTTGGGGTCTTCTTGACCAAGTTTCGTGTACACAAACTGTATTCGGGTTTTCTTTACAAAGTTTCGGGTATAAAAATTTGGATTCGGGTTGAGTTCACAGGAGATCTAACCTGATCACATTCGTGTTTCGGGTTGAGCATGGTTTTGGCTATGGATTTTCTCGAAATAATTCGGGTAAAAAAACGAACCATAGTTTCGGATATGCGAATCCGTTTTTTGAGTTCGGCTAAAAAAAGGAAACTTGGTTTCCTAAAAAGGAAACCTGGTTTCCGTAAAACGATCCAAATTCGGGTTTATCGGTCTTTTCGAAGTGGTTATGGAAAGGAAAGGACTAGTATTTTTTACTAACTAAATTCAACCGGCACAACACTGCTCTGGGGCCTCCGCTTTGGAGAAGTCGTAATCAAGCGATGACTAATGATAGAATTGAAGAGCACAGTCGTGTTTGAATGAGTGTAACTTGCGATTCCGGTCAGTTAGAAGGTTCTAATCTATGTCAATCGAATCGCCATATCATTAGCTTTCGTTCGGCGGATGAGTCGTCTTCTCTTTTGCTTCGTTCGGGCGCCCAATCAGGAAATTTGAAAAAAATCACGAAATTTAGAAATAAGTACACATAGTTATAATTCGAAATCGGGAGCTAATGCAACTGAAACTATGGCCATTTCTCAAATCAGCAGGTAAGAACAGGCGAGGAAAACTAGGTATTTACTGTATTTATATTTCAATGGTAGATCCCTTCGGAAGTGCCGAACTTCTTGTTTTAGATGCTAAACATGAAATTTTCTTTTTGTTGAGTGTAACTTGCCATTCCGGCCAGTTAGAAGGTTCTAATCAATGTCAATCGAGTCGCCATATCATTAACTTTCGTCTGACGGATGACTCATCTTTTTTTGTTGCTTCTAACGTGGGCACATATATGCCTACTTCGTTTGTATATGTATATGTATATGTATATATACAAATGCACATTAGTTTGTATATGTATATGTATATATACATATACAAACAAAATTTCAGTATTGCATATTTTTTTGTATATTTGTATATTAAGAATATTATAAATTTTCTGCTGGAAAGCATGATTTCGACAAACCAGGTGGGTTAGGGGTACCATGACGGGTGTCATTGTCATATTGGTAGGGCGTTGTAGGGCTAGCCAACATGAAATATTCTCAAATTTCATGAGTGTATTCCGATTTCAGGCAGTTCTCCCAACTGGTGCGAACTCTATTAAGTGATACTGCCCTCAGTCTAAGATTTTTACCAGCTAAAATTTATGTTGTTGCTAAAACTCAGGCTTTTTAGGATCTGTAATATCAAGAAATTTTTTGGGCGGTGTGGGTAAGTCACCGGTGGTCAAAAATCTTTAAGTAATACAAATACTAGCAACAAATTCAAACTTACGCTTTAGGTACACCCCTTACTTTTAGGTTAACAGGTATGTTAAGGCTTAGGTTCTGGCTTTAGTCTTCGATTCAGGCCTACTAGGCTCGTACATAGGTATAGTTTTAAGCATAAATAGCCCCTGAAATCGATATTACACATCATAGGGAGAATGGATGAATGGGATTATCTGAAAAAATAATAACACGTTTAAAACTGGGATGAAACGAAAAGGGAAATGTGCGGGATTCGATTATCAATTTCATAGTTGAGCGTGCCTATTATTCCGTTTTTTCGTTTCAAACAGAAAAACTCATTGCGAAATACTTCTAAAACGAAGATGAATAATATTTGGTCTTAATGCAGACTAGGCTAAACCGCAAATTTAACAAATACTTCTGGAAAAGTTGAAGACAAAGGCTCAAAATACAAAAACACCTGAAGAAACTGTAAAAATATCTCAATTACTGTACGAAAGTGGCCAAAATGTGCTAAACTACTTACTGCAAAAATATACAAATGAAAATATACAAACCGTTTGTATATCAAGTCTGTTTGTATATGTATATTGAATTTTGCATCAACAGTCCGTTTGTATATGTATATGTATATGTATATCCAAAACATTTGTGTATATATACAAATTTGTATATGTATATTTGAATATACAAACCCACACTTGTTGCTTCGTTCGGACACGCCATCAGAAAATTGGAAGAAATCTCGAAATTTAGTAGGAAAGGAAGTACACCTGGCTATACCTCGAAATCGGAAGGAAGCTAATGCAGCTGAAACTATGGCCATTTCTGAAATCAGCAGGTAAGATCAGGGCAGGAAAACTAGGTATTTACTGTATTTATTTATTTATAGTAGATCCCTTCGGAAGTGCCGAACTTCTTGTTTTAGATGCTAAACGTGAAATTTTCAAAATTTTATTCAAAACTTTGCTGACCACAAGTTGAGTTCTATTATGGGCAAGTTGACTTCTACTACGCGATGTAGTCAACTGACAACAATAGCAGTGAGTCATAATAGATATGTGTTGACTAGCAAAGTTTCCGTCTAATAAGGTGCTCCCTTATATCACCAAGTGTGACGAAAAAGCCTCTGGCCCACAGAGTTTGATACTGATCTTCGGTTGAAGTTGAGATTATGGCAGGTCCATAAAAAGTAGGTTCTGGGAGAAAACTGAGAAGAATGGCATTCCAGGTATGCGCTTGACCATCCAGTTCTGTGCCATCTGGTGCCAAATGGAAATTCTTGTCTTCATCTGGCTCGTACAGTGTTCCATCCTGTAAGAGCCATGCTACTACTTAAAAATGCGAAAAAGCTCTACCCATTTATTTCGGCTTGTACGGCAAAATGTTTTCCACTTGTATTGGAGACTGCATCTAAAAGCACACTTGCGACAACACCTTGTCAAGTCATTGAACAGCATAAAGTGAAAAGCTTGCTTAGTGTAGTCGTTTCCAAAGGCGTTGTAATCGCCTGGAGAGCTAATATGGAAGGCAAGCATCCTTCGACCAGGATTATCTTTGTGGCTACTTTTGTAGACAGCATACTCGGTGCCTTTTACCCATGGTTCGCACACCCAAAACTGCACTGAAAAGTTCCACATTAGTACCAATTCGACAAAAAGGGGTCTATTTGAGTTTTTGGACCTTGAAAGTAAAAAATCGAGGTCAGGTCAACAATTTTCTTAATTAGGAATGGTACTAAAGTCCATGTAAAATAAGAGCGGACTGGCGGTTTTTTGCGAATAACTCTTTATGGGTTCAAAGTTCTAGATCGGCCCGAGCTCGGCACTGTGGTGCAACCTAATCTGCGCAGCCAGACACAGGCTAGTATTTCGCCTGAGGGGGTGGTAAATTTCTGAATCCTGAGGAGGCTGCGGGAGGGGGTAGCGGCATCTGAGGGGGGTGAGGTGATGGTAACCCGAAAGTCCGATTTTTGACTGAAATTAACGTTTCTAGACTTATTTTTCGATAAAATAGGTTAAAATGAGCCATTTTGAGCTCATTCACAGTTCACACCTAGTCTAGGCATGCTTTTATAAAAATTTAGTGTACAAAATGCTTCCTAAAAACTCCTGGGGCCGTATTCTGGAACTAGGGTTAACTCTAACCCTGGGTTAGAGCACTAACCCTGGGTTACTCAGCCAAACCCTGGGTTGCTAAACCCAACCTTCTAACCCGTATTACTAACCGGGTTTGCTAACCCTGGGTTAAGCCCTAACCTGGGTTGCCAAACCCAGGGTTAAGCTCTAACCTGGGTTAGCAAACCCAGGGTTAAGCTCTTCTAACCTGGGTTAGAGTCAAACCCAGGGTTAAATCTAACCTGGGTTAGAGTCAAACCCGGGTTAGAAGCTACTGCAGAATACGGGTTAGGGTTAACCCAGGGTTAGGTCTAACCCTGGGTTAACTCTAACCCAGGTTTAAACCTCGGGTAACTTTTAACCCAGGGTTAGAAATTACCCTCACTTCGAGAATACGGGTTAGATGTAACCCGGGTTTGCTAACCCAGGGTTAGAGTTAACCCTAGTTCCAGAATACGGCCCCTGGGGGAAAGCGGCGGCCTGAGGGGGGTAAGTCAGAGCCTGATGGTGGGTCAACCCCCCTTCAGACCTACCCTTAGTCCATGTCTGTGCGCAACGCGCCATGGTAGTGCTAATTTGCGCAACTCAGTGAATTAGAATCTACAGATCTCGGGGATTTCAAAACGTTTTCATATTGCTTCTAGTTGGAACAATTCCAGAGATACACACCATCAAATTCGGCCGAAAATGCTAGAAATGGCCTTTTTTTTGGCGATTTTCAAATTTCTGGGGGATTGAAATAACTCTACCAACTGAACCGATTTAGCTGAAGCTCACAGATATGGTGCAAAATTCAGTTTTAAATCGATTCTGACGCATAAGAACCCTGAGAAATTGACCCGGTTACCATAGTCACGTTTTTGCCACAATTAGGTTAATAAATTTTTTCTCTGGTAAGTTTTGGTACTTTTAGCTTACTTACAGTAGATGGTACTTTTAGCCCTCCAGTCCACTGTGGTTATATATATGTTTTCTAGTATTTTCAATCGATTTCAAGCCCTTTTGAAAAGAAACAATAAATAGACTAGGCACTAAAGGTTTTCGGCATCAGCGAATTCATACTGTTGGATGGATGGATAGATTCTCCGGGCGGGGCCGTTGTAACCCCTGCGTTAGGCCACACTGCGCGCCCATCACGCACACCCATATCATCCTGCCCTTCCTTCACTGTAGTGTTGCTAAGTAAATTATAATTTTAATTTTATTTTTTTGAAATTTACTAATACAAGTAAATTATTTGGTAAGTAAATTATAATTAAATTATATTTCTACAAAAACAGGAAAAGTTAATTATAATTTTACTTACCAAAAATAATTTACTTAATTTACTTAAAATATACATAATTTACTTACACAAGCCTAGCTATTGCTGAACCTTTTTGGCAGAATGCAAGTGCTGCGTGAGTGTCTGCTTTCGGTATCTATACCTTTCAATGGCAAGTCATACTTACAGTACAATTTTCCGCCTGCCCGTCGACCGCCTTTCGTCTTTGCGCTTGTTTCTCTTAATCTCCCACAAAACAAACTACTCCGATTTATCCGGCAAGCTAAGAGTGGATATTTAGGTACTTTTCAGCCAGTTTTGCTATGCGATAGCATCTATATGTTCAGTCTCACAGGCATTGTCTGATGTGGATGCAAGCAAGCAGAAACTGACTGGAAAGCCTCTTAACCCATCTCCACTGACCGATTTTTGGAAGTGTCCGCCGCCACGAAATTTGGCCAAAGAAACGGACACTTCTAAAGGCGGCGGACACTTGTTATATAGTATAAGTATGCGGCGGATACTTTGGCGGATACTTCTCCGCAAAAGAAGTGTCAATGGTCTTTTTTTGGCCTACTCCTCAAGGAGCAGGTGTGTAACAATGGGTTAAGATTGAGTGAGGTTCTAATTCTGACGAACTGTCATTATTACTGTTGACAAACATGGGCTATCATGTCGGTTGAGGGGTGATAAATTTTCAAATTCTGAGGGGGCTCACTGGAGGAGTAGGGGCGGCTGATGGGGGTTGAGAGGATGGTAATCCAAAAAGTCCTATTTTTCGCTACAATTAAGGTTTTATGGCTTATTTTTCGTTTAAATAGGTTGAGTCTGAGCTCATTCACACCTAACCTAGGCATACTTTTTTATCATAATATTCTTCGAAAAAATCCTGAAGGGGGTAGCGGTAGGCTGAAGGGCAGTAGGTCAGACAGAGCCTGAGGCTGGTAAACCCCTCGCCCTCAGCTGCCTTTGTCCATGTCTGTTGCTGACTTAACCTGTGACACCATCATTTGGTTTTCATTCTATGTAGATAACTGTTATAGCATCCTTGCTTCGTTGGAAGCAAAGCTGAAGGTGTTAGCCGCAAAAATCAGGCCTATTTTAAATATACTTAATGTACTTAATTTAATTAAATGTGGTGAGCAATTTATAATTAAATTAAATTTCTCTCAGATATGGTAAGTAAATTTTAATTTAATTATTTTTCTCTGGGCATGTGGTAAGTAAATTATAATTTAATTATATTTCAAATAAATTTACTTAGCAACAGTACTTCACTGCCTTCGCTACTAGCCTAAACACATGTTCCATATATGGTAGCGGTACCTGAATGGCTTCAGAAGGGCTCAAAATCGATTTGGAGTACTAGAAAACATATTTATAACCGAGTGGAGTGCTATATACCAGCAGAAAAAAATGAAATGACATAATCGTGGCAAAACTGGGATTACGGTATCAGGGTCAATTTTTCACGGTTCTTATGCACCACAATCAATGTAAGACTGCACTACTCCTGTCAGTTTCAGTCAAATCGGTTGAATTGGTCCCTAGTTATTTCAATCCCCAGAAATCTGAAAATCGCCAAAAATGGCCATTTTTAACATTTGCGGCCAACTTTGACAGTGTATATCGCTGGAACTGCTCCAGCTAAAACCAATATGCATACTTTTTTGAAATCCCCGAGGTCTGTAGATCCTATGTCACTGAAAAACTCGCGCTCACCCAACTACAGAAAAATCTGATTTTTTGTTGCGCAAATTAGCATTACCCTGGCACCTGACAGACCCTGCCTTTTGACCACCTGCTAAGACCCGGGTCTTATAACTGGAGGGGTCTTACAGGTGGAAACCTCCGGTATATTTTTGGTCTGAAAATACAGAAGAAGGCGTTAGGGAGCCTTCACAAACTTTGTCTAGGATACTCAGAACTTGAGCCAGAGTTTTTTCGGCGATTTTGAAAAAAACTGAAAGAAAAGAAACAGGTCAAAGTTATTTTTGGAAAAATGTCCATGCCTGGACTGCAGAACAGGTGGATTTAGCATTTAGAGCAGAGGAATAAAAGTGGCCAACCATGTGTTTTCATTTAAAGGAACACTTACACCAATTTCCATAGAATGATCTGAATAGTCTGTCAGGACAATTATGGTGAGGGGTCACTGCTTCTCCACTATACATGTCGTAGTAATGGCAGCACCACAAGTCGGTGCTCTGAGGGGTCTCATCACTGTAGTAGATCTCCGAACTTATATGATGGCTATTCAGATAGTTGATCAGCTTGGTGCAGTGATCTAAACTGAGGAACGCAAAGACAATCAATAGTTTTCAATGACTGAGCGGCAGGAGAAGGTCATAAAGGGCGAACTGAGGCCTGAAACACGTCCATACAAAAGTCCAAAAACAAATAATTTTGACATGGTTATAAGCGTAAAATCCAAACGTAAATCTGTAACCCTCTAAACCGACCAGGAGCTGGCGCAGAACAGTCGAAAAAGCAGTAGTCCCAGTTAAATCTAGTTTTATTGATATCATCTTCTTCAACATAACACCAAGGAGCTGACTGACTCGCTGGCAATGAATAGTTGGCGCTCCATCTGAAATAATATTAATTGGTCTACCCTAGGCACGATTCTACAATCTCACTTTCCTGTCCACCTGCAATAGTTACTGTGGTCTCCCCATAGATAAAACATTTGTTTCTCAGATTTTGTCCATGGCCGACATGGTAGGCCTTTGTAAGTAGTGTTCTTGTTGCCAGTGTATATATCAGGAGCAAGAGTCTCATTTCTCAAACATGCACTGTGACCATTATATGCACATTGGTGGTGATCATCAAAACAGGTATTGTCTACAACTGTGCATATTCAAAGAAGCCATTGCACTTTATTATGACAAGCAAGTGTACTGCAACTGTGTAAACCTCACCTCACCTCACCTCACCTCACCTCACCTCACCTCACCTCACCTCACCTCACCTCACCTCACCTCACCTCACCTCACCTCACCTCACCTCACCTCACCTCACCTCACCTCACCTCACCTCACCTCACCTCACCTCACCTCACCTCACCTCACCTCACTTCCATACTACCAGCTGAAGGAAGTTTACCGGTTCAAACAAACAAAACAATGATAATACAGACTAGACGGACAGGTTATATACACATTTCTTTCACAGCTTACCAAGATATGGGTTTGGGCATGGATGGAAACAATACTCCCACGTTGCATCAGGATTGGTGTCATGTATAGTAGCATTATGAGTGATGTAACACCAGGGAGCTTTAGGATAGTCGCCACCAGTAACTCTGCACTTGTTATGTTTGGGAGACACCCATGCATCTTCGTCTGTTCCATACCAGTTTTTACATGGCTTGCCAGATCTCGATTCAGACTTTTGCCCTGTGAACGAGCCTACAATGCATCTGAGTGACCCCACATGAGCACATTGCTTAGCGTAGTCCACACATGTGCCTAAAACCTTTTTGGTTCTGCATGAAAGTGCAAAACATTAGAGCAACAACGTGATTCATCTTCACAATCATAGAAACAATATTCCCAGTGAATTTCTGGGCTAAGTTGTGTATAACACCAGGGACCGCGGTCTCTGCTTGGATTTCGGCAATAATTGTGATCCAGTTGCGCCAGCTTGTAGGATTTTGCTTGACTCCACTTCAAGCACGCATCCCCAAATTTTGTCATGTTCTGCTTGTCAATGTAGGACCGAAACGAGTTGCACTGTGACTTTCCACTGTGAGCACATGCGTTCGCTGTTCCTTCGCCTTCCACACATTTCACTCCTGCAAAGGGGATTCGGTCTTTCATCGTCATTGTCACCATTGTTGTTGTTGTCGCAATTGTTATCATCATCATCATCACATCATCATCATTTTTGTTATCATAGCTAGCCGGTTTTAAGAGGTCCCCAACTCAGGACAGAGGGGTCAAATTTGGAAATTATTTCGTTTATCAATATTTATTAATGTTGTTTGTTTGTTTATGAGTTCCAATGTCCTTTCGGACAGCTCAGGACACCCCTCGCTGTTTTCAGAGCCCTTCAATGGGGTAGCCCTGTCTACAAACAACCCTCCCCTTTGCTGCCATTGGGTGCAACGGCAGCGCCGGTTCGGTTCCCATTTACCTACTCGCCATCACCGGCTTTCGGCGGTCCTTGCGCCTTTCTGCAATGTGCAAACTTTCATCTCTCTATGCCCAACTTTCTATTTTCGGGTCTGAATACTCAGACTTGATCCATCGGTTAGGAGAGCGACTCTTAGTTTTTTGCGCCCATCTCTATTGTCATCATTGTCATTGTTGTCATGTTGTCGTTGTTATTGTTTACTGCTGGCCAAAGCAGCGTTTTCATCAGTTTCGTCCATAGCGAGGCTGCTATGAGAGTGCTGCAGGTGGTGACTTATTGATGCATTCGAACAGGTGCCGTTTAGTCTGCACATGCATGTAACACGTCATCCGCCGAAAGGGGGAGGGGGGTTAGGGGGTCTGGCGCCGGCCGGGGGGTCTTAGCCAAACTTTTGGGAGGGGGGTTGGGCACTAAAAAACGCTCAAAAATCGAAAAAATCGCAATTTTTTGGCCAAAAATCGCTAGTTGAGGCTGGAATACAGCTAAAAAGTGCTGTTTTATAGGCGATTTTGGCAATTTTTTGTCCAAAATGGTAAAAAATTGCAAAAATTTGCTCAAAAATTTACTTGCCAGAAAAATCGGAGGGGGGTCGGCGAAATCGTCATTTTGGGGGTCTCCATCTGGGGGCTGGCCTAAGTTGGGTGGGGGCAGACCCCACGGACCCTCCTGTTACATGTATGAGTCTGCACAGCACCACAGCCGTTGGCGGAGTATTGGCGTCTAAGCGGTTTCTGTGCGACACCAAGAGGTAGGAAAAACCAGAGCGAGGCTGGGCAAGTAGCACTTGGAACACCAGGGATGTGCCTCAACTGTGAGGAAGCGCATGAATGAGAGGCTCATTGTTGTTGTCAATGTCATCATCATTGTCATTGTTGTTATTGTTGTTGTCATCACTGTCACGTTGTTGCTGTTGTCATCATCATTGTTGTCACCATTGTCATAGTTTTCATTGTCTTCTTCTGATTCATCATCATCATCATCATCATCATCATCATCATCATCATCATCATCATCATCATCATCATCATCATCATCATCATCATCATCATCATCGGCAGCAGCAGCAGCAAACCATAAATTGACTGAGCTTGCCAGTTGGTGGCGTTGTGCAGTTGTCGAAACAGTAGTACCAATCAGTAGGTCCACTGGGGTAGTGTGTGGAGAACTTTTGGCTTATGAAGGAAAAGTACTGGCTAGTAGGAAACGAAGCAAAGAACAGAAAGGATCGGTCTGTTGGCTTAACTTGGGCCCCGCCCATACAATCTATCCATAAATCAAAGTCCAATAATTTGCTATACACAAACAAATCAGTTCTTCAAAATTGGCCTAGCAAAAAAGCCAAAAGATCTCCACCGTTGGAAAACACCAAGGTGCCGGTCTGTCCTTGGTCACTCTGCAATAGTTGTAATGTTCTCCTTTTAAGTTGTATCTCTCTTTTTCTTCCTTCGTCCAATTCCTGCATTCTTTAAAATACTTAGCCATGTTTCTGTCTCCTCCATATGAACCAGGGATGCACGCATCGCTTCCAAAATATGCACAATAATGTCCATCAGTGTTAGGCATTTCTTCAACACATGTGTAACCTGAATGCATATAACATTTGAGATGCAGTTTACTAGAAAGTCAGCTTAGGTGCGAAGAGACGGGGGCAAGCAGACACCTGGGCCAATTTGGTTCGAACAACAAAGAAGACAGACCACATCTTATCTTGATATTTATGGTGGGTAATTTGATGATATTAGGGTCAGAGTAGCCTTTATAAGTGACAACAGAGCTGGGCTCTTCATTCTGTTCTGCTCCAATTGCCTCTACATTGTACCTCTGCCGAAATGAGTGCCCAGGTGATGACTATGCCCTTCATTTTTGTCTGTGCTGTTGTCAATGTGCTCCTTTCTGATGCGGCTATCCCTGTGCTACTTGCTGAATGATTTACCTTGATGTTTATTAGTCTTCAAGGCAACATCCAGTATGCACAAATGGCATGTCACCAGAGGAGTGTGTGCTGTACTTTTTCAGCTTTATTTTTAGTGGTGCCTCTGCTGACGAAGCCTGAACCACTGAACTGTTGCTCAGGTCCAGAGTTTACGGGCGAAACCTGGGAACAGCATCATTCGGCTGATCAGTTATTTTGCTGTGCCTGAGTTATTGAAAACTCGGGGGTTTTATACCTGTGAAGCCTAGAATGAAATCGTCCTGCCTACAGATCTGCTATCTTTTTGCTCTATATCTTTATAGAGTAATCAGATGGTAGTGATGATTGGGCGGGGCTTAATTGCGGTGTTGGTGTTTCATGTGTTTGTACTTTACATAGCGATTTGCTTAGCATTTAAGTCCTTGCTAAACATTATTGAAAAATATTTTCTTCCAATTTGGCATCTCACAGATTTGGCTGATATTACAATATGCTAAAATAGAGCTCAATCGAAGACCAAGGCAAATGCCCGTCCACCAGAAAGCCCCTGGAACCGGAGCTACACCCCGTCAAAGTTGGGTCGTCAGGGATTTTTGGTGTCATTTTTTGGTGTGTGACGCCCACCATTCAAACGATCAACCTTCATTCGTTTCTTAAGCTAGGATCCCAAGACGCACATGGTTTTGTAGCTGTTCCAATAGCCTTTTCATACATGTAACAGAGGGGTCTGGGGGGTCTGCCCCCACCCGACTTAGGCCAGACGCCCCCGGATGCCCCCCCGAGACGATTTTCCCGCCCCCCCCCTCCGATTTAGCTGGCAACTAATTCTATGAGCAAATTTTTGCGATTTTTTACAATTTCAGACACAAAAACTTCCTGCAAATCGCCTGCAAAACAGCACTTTTTAGCTGTATTTCAGCCCAAATTAGCGATTTTTGATTATTTTTAGCCAAAAAATTGCGATTTTCCGATTTTTGAGCGTTTTTTAGTGCCCGACCCCCCCTCCCAAAATTTTGGCTCAGACCCCCCCCCCGGCCGGTGCCATACCCCTCCCCCAACCCCCCTCCCCCATCGCCGGATGACCTGTTGCATGTATGAGCCATATATAATCTTGTAGTCCTGTTTCCAGATCCTAGCTGGTTAGATTCACCGAAAACTACCATACGAAATTGCAGGAAAATGTCATTCCGTTTTTTTCCAAAAAGCCTTTTGACAAAGACAAAGTTTATCGCCCGAGTAACACAAAGCCGTTGGAGCGACAGGCCACGAGTCGCCATATTTGACATTATGTAGCCTAACTAAATATCAAATGCTGCGGCAAATATTGCGTTTTTACCAAGGCCGTAAATTTGTCCAAAGACTTAGCATTCATAACTTCATTTGGCACTTGATCACAGAACTTGAAGTTGAACAAACTTGAACGTGAACAAAAGTTGACTTTTTATGCAAAGGCCCTACCAACACCAAGCTATTTTTTTACACAAGTCAAGCCTGAGTTGGCCAAACAAAATGAGCGCACTAGCTGTTTAGTGAGGAGGAATGGGTGTTTTGCTCGCTCGAAGGTGTTCGAAAAAATGTTTTGCCACAAAACTTAATGGTTAGCGTGGATAGTGATCGATGCAGTTTTGTGTCCTGAGTTCAAAAGCTCATTCCGATCAGGAGAAATCTGCATTCAAAATCGTGAACGACAGTATTTCTTGGGTGACACTACTCGTTACCATGAGCATAAACCATGGACAAAGCAGTTTTTCTTAGGCCGTTTTTACTGCTGATTCCGAAAATAACCGTATTTTTGCTCTACATTGCTAAGTAAGATATGGGCATTTTTATGATTTGCGAAGAAAACGGCTGCACTTGCAATAAAACATGCTCATTTGAAAGATGACTCAATTCAGTCACATGAGGGTATTGAGCCATCAAATTTATATCACCTAGACCTATGCAGTTTTTACCGTTTATTACGAAAATGACATCTGATTTTTTCAATCTGACCGCTTCTGAGCTACATATCCTACTTTCCCGTCTCTTCGGCACCTAAGCTGACTTTCTCGCAAAATGCATCTTAGCTCTTGTAGGTATGGTAGTTTAGCTAGCATTTCGAACCTAAGACAGGGTCAGGACAGGGCTGATAGCAGTATTCCCAGACCAATGGACCGTGGTGGTTGAGTGCACAAATCGGTGCATTGGCTTCAGAAATTACTGCACACAAATTAACATTCCTAGGCGGTAGTTTATATTTTTTGTGTCGCTCCTCATTCCATGTCATGCAGTCTCTTCCACTCCGAGTTGTCCATTTCTCAAAGTAAGTGCCAGGCTTGCAGGCTGGATGTCCGTAAAAAGCGCACTGTGCGTCCAAACTCACACATATGTCAGCTGAAGACACACAACAGTCAGCCATACATGTAGCACATGATCTGACAAAGTGCAAATAAAGGGATCATAGCCCAAAATCAGTGTAGTACACTAAAAATCCCAACGATAATATCATACATGTTACTGACTCGCCGAAGGAAGGAGGGTATACATGTAACGGGTCATCTGCCAAAGGGGGAGAGGGTTGGGGGTCGTCATTAAACTTGCTTAATTTGACCTCAAATGCAGCTAAAAAGTGCTGCCTTGTATGATGGCAAGGCACTAGGGTGGCCCAGACTACTAACGACCTGGGGGGCAGTAGGCTAGCACAGACTATGTACTGATCTGGGGGGCACTAGGGTGGCACAGACTACTAACGACCTGGGGGCAGTAGGCTGGCACAGACTATGTACTGATCTGGGGGGGCATTAGGGTGGCACAGACTATGTACTGATCTGGGGGACACTAGGGTGGCACAGACTATGTACTGATCTGGGGGGCAGTAGGGTGGCACAGCCTATATACGGATCTGGGGGCAGTAGAACCGCAACAGGCGGCAACCTTGAACCTTGCAGTCTAAAAGATTGGCCCTCAGTTGGACAGCCTGTACTCCTGGCGCGTTTAATCCTCATGTCACCATTACACACTCACACCACACAGCATCTGACTGGCCTTGACAGACAATGTCCCCAGACACTAGCTCCACCCATCAGTTGATAAATATAACAGAAGGGATGGAAAAAATATCTCAGGGATTCGGAACTGTAGGGTCTGGGACAGAGCCCTGCCTAGCCTACCACTTGGCCGAAAGCACTGCTTAAAGCAAGACTTGTTGACAGGCCAAAAGCCCTGGCCTTTAACCCGACACCACGGTAATGGTCTGTCTCTGGTGGATCTACAGTAGTTGTGGTAATCCTCGATGCCATAGCGTATAAACTCGTCCTGCAGCCAGTGCAAACACTTGTCCCATAAATACAGTGAATGGTCTTGGCTCCCTCTATACAACCCAGGGCTACAGGCGTTTGAGTCACCTCGTGCACAATAGTTAGCTTTATCCTCACAGTAACCACTTGCTTCTAGAAAACCTTCATCTCAACACCTATGCAGCAAGATACGAATTGAAGTGGAAACCTGTGACTGCAGGCTGAGGCACCCAGCACCAAAGCAAAAATAGAAACAGACCGCCCGTTCTCATTTTGCTTGTTCAGAAGGCAGAATTGTTGGGCTCGCTATTGTACCTACCACACATAGCATAAATTTGAATAATCTTTGCCACATACAGTATATTAGACACGTATGTGTCAGGTGTTGCCACACCACAGGCCGTATGCATAGTCGAATTGTCAAAAAGTAGGTGAGGTGCATACATTACGATATCATCTGGTTGGCTGGCAGTACTGTTGGCAAGTCCGACTTGAACCTGGACTTATTAATAGGTTTTTAACCTGAAATCTGTGCACTTGAACCTGAACCTGAACCTGAACCTATTTTATTTCAGCCGGACTTGAACTGCTTCGTTTTACTGGACTCACTCAATAGGTTCAAAATTTGAGTGAAAATTTAGGCAAAATTTGTCAAATTTTCGGTTGGATTGCACAACATTTTCATGATTTCTTGTTTTTACACCTATTTTTCAAACTGAATATGCGAGAAAACGAAACTACTGCCCCATAAAATGTGGTTTTCGTCTTTCATTACTAGTAGACAGGCTTAAATAGCTCAGAAAAGGTTGCGATCAGTGCAAAATTTCAACAATTCTTGAAATTATCAGTGGACTTGAACCTGAACCTATTGTCCAGATTTTTTAGATGGTGGACTTGAACCTGAACTTGAACCTAGGGATGGGCACGAAAATTAATTTTCGTGCTATAATAGTACGAAAATTAAATCGAGGATTTTTAAATTTCGTATCGAATACGAGTACGAAAATTAGAGAAATATTGAAACGAAAATTAAACGAATACGAAAATTAAATACAGCAAATACGAAAATTAATTTTTGCAACGAATTTTAATTTGCGTTTCACGTATGGCTTGCAATAAATCGGCTGAATTATTAGCAATTTAATTAATTCTAGGCATGCAAAAGCATTTTCACTGCAACAATGCAATGTCCAAAGCAGTTTTGGGCCTGTTGAACAAGTATTATAGAAAGCATTTTAAACTTAGTTAATTCAGAGAAGTTGTACATCTTGGTGCAAGTACTGTCACTGTTTGCTCCAACCATACACACTTTCTTGAGTCACTATTTTACACACACAACGCCTGACTGTCCACTCTGGGACAATCTCCTGGTTCCTACATACATATGTACCTGCAATGTACGTATGTATGTGCAATATCAGCATGAAGAAGGATTGCGTTGCAACGATCAAAACAGGCTAGCGTTAGCGAGAAATCGAGCTGTACACAAATTGTGCCTTAAGAACTGATATTTAAGGCTTATTTTAATGTTGAAAGGCCTAAACTGGGTCCCTATTTGCAGTCTGTAATCTACCGTGAAAATACGAAAAATTATTTTTCTGGAACAAAATGAACTCATATCGTCGTAACGAAAATTAATTTTCGTACTCCTACGAATACGAATTAGGCATTTAGATTTTCGTATCGACTAACGAATACGAAAATTATAATGGGCAAATATTGACTTAAGAAATACGAAATTCAAATGGATTTAATTTTCGTGCCCATCCCTACTTGAACCTGAAATTTCGATGTTGGACTTGACTTGAACCTGAACTTATTTTTTAACCCCGGACTTTCAACACTAGCTGGCAGGCGGCAGCAACATATTACAAGACAACTGGACTAGCTACAAGCCTGCACAGTTGGTGTAGTGAGTTAGGCCGCAAAGCCACTGTGTCCAACGTTGTGCGCTCATCCTCACAGGCGCGGCAAGTTTCTTACCGCAAAGAGTTGGTCGTCGGCACAAAACTCCACCCAAACCACCAAAAGCTGGTTACAGCGAGTAGGTAAAATGGGAACCGACTGAAGCTGCTGTCACACCAAAGCCGCTCCTAAGCATGCCACATTGGAGGAGAAGATCAATGACGTCAGGAGTTGTCCGTGGAAACTGACTACGCCTGGTGGCGTCTCTCACACTAGGGGCGCACCAAGCGGACGTTGGGAGACGACATCACCATAACGTCAACGAGTCAGGCATTCTCTCAGTACTTGGTGCCCAACAGCATGGCTAGAGTGGCTGGCAGTGACAGAAGGGAAACGTCGGAGATGACGAACCACAGGGGTCGCAAAATTGACCACATACTGTAGGTCTGATCATAGGGCCGTAAGGTCCCCCACATATCGGATCTGATAGACTGGGTTATACCTCAAAATCGAAAGCTTATGCAAATATAACCATGATCGTTTCTGAAATGAGCAGGTCACAATAGGCCAGGAAGACTAGGTATTTATTTATTGATGGTAGATTGCCTTCAGAAGTGTCGAATGCTACACATGAAATTTACAAAATTTTATTCAAACGTTTCCTGACTGTAAATTGACTTCTACTATGCGATGTAGTCAACTAACAACAATATTAGTCAGTGATGATAAGTATAGTGTTGACTAGCAAAGTTTACGTCTAATAAGGTGCTCCCTTATATCACCAAGTGTGAAGAAAAAGCCTCTGGCCCACAGAGTTTGATACTGATCTTCGGTTGAAGTTGAGATTATGGCAGGTCCATAAAAGGTAGGTTCTGGGTGAAAACTGAGAAGTATGGCATTCCAGGTATGCACTTGGCCATCTAGTTCTGTGCCATCTGGTGCCAAATGGAAATTCTTGTCTTCGTCTGGCTCGTACAGTGTGCCATCCTGAAAGACCATGATACCACTTAAAAAGTGCGAAAAAGCTCTACCCATTTATTTCGACTTGTACGGCAAGATGTTCTCCACTTGTACTGGAGACTGCATCTAAAAGCACACTTACAACAACATCTGTCAAGCCATTGCATAACAAAGTAAAAAGCTTGCTTAGTGTAGTCGTTGCCGAAAGCGTTGTAATCGCCTGGAGAGCTCACATGGAAGGCGAGCATCCTGCGACCAGGATTATCTTTGTGGCTATTTTTGTAAACAGTGTATTCCGTGTCTCTTTCCCATTCTTCGCACACCCAAAACTGCACTGAAAAGTCTCACTTTCAGACCAACTTCACAGGTGCTGGGTTCGATTCCCAGCTACGCCATTGCACATGCATCCCTGACTTTCTAACGTTTCGTTCAATTCCGCTGCATAGTTGGGCTGAGACCTCCTAAGGGTAGGAAATAACATAACTGAAGCTAAAATAGCCGCTTTTGGTCATTTTTCAATCAAAGAACGGTCTTTTTGTCGTGTAATAAGCCAAACTATCTCAAAACTGTTATAAAAACAACTGAGAACACTAGATTTAACATTACTTTACTAAAAATCACATAGGTGATAAAAAATTCATATAGCGCTTACTGTTATGCAGTGGCGTATCCAGGATTTTGGAAAGGGGGGTGTAAAATTTTGAAAGTGCCGCAAAGGCAGCGGCCCAACCAGGGTAAGAAAATTTAGCAAAATTAGCCTTCAAAAACGCGTTCAAAACGCATTCCGAGCTTAAAATTAACAGAAATTACAAGTTTTAGTAGTTTATAATGGCCTGGTTGGGCTTCTGCCCGACAAGGGCGAGAAAATTTTGAAAATTTGGCCTTCAAAAACGCATTTAGAAGGCATTCTGAGCACAAAATAGACAGCTTTAGTACATAATTCATTAGTTTCTTATATTTTTGACAGACTTTTTCTTCCTACCTCCACCGCAAAGGGGGGTGTACACACCCTACACCCCCTGGATACGCCACTGTGTTATGGCACCTGCTGAGCTGTGTTTCATGCCTGTTGCGCCATTTATATCGGTAAACACATACCGTAGTTTTCCATCTATAAGACCGGGTTTTATAACTGGAAAATGCCAAATTTGGTTTGCATTTTTTCACCGGTTTTAGGAACCAAATCTTGCACATAGCAAATGTATACTGTACGTTCAAGACTGACAAGTTTAGTTTCAAACAGGATTTTTAACTTACAAGCTTCAATATGATTATATGTAGCAACTTTCTAAACCCTTTAAATCAATCATTTTACCAAAATCACCAAAGTTTTTACCAGAACGATATCGGTAAAAACACTTCGTATTCATTACAGTAGTTATCTGACAAAAATAAGCTCGAAAAGACACCATTCTGAGTTTGACCCTGTTCTTATTTTGACTGAAAAATGCCCCCCTGACAGACCCGGCTTTCTGGCCACCTGCTATAAGAAGACCGGGATTTTCTTATAACGGGAGGGGCCTTATAGGAGGAAAACTCCAGTATATTTTCAGTCTGAGCGTTAGAAAGCCTTAGGAAGCATAAAATTTGACTAGGATACTTTTAACTTGAGCCAGAGTTTCTCCGTGATTTTGGAAAGAAAACAAAAAAAACTGAAAGAGAAAAACAGGTTGAAGTTTTTTCGGAAAAATATCTATCCCAGACTTCAGAACTGGTGCACTTATAGCAAAGGAATAAAGAAAGCGAAGCGTGCGTTTTCAATTTAGAGAAACACTTACACCAATTTCCATAGAGCGATCTGAATAGTCTGTCAGGACAACTATGGTGAGGGGTCACTGCTTCTCCACTATACATGTCGTAGAAATGGCAGCACCACAAGTCCGTGCTCTGAGGGGTCGCATCACTGTAGTAGATTTCCGGACTTATTTTATGTCTACTCAGATAGTTGACTAGCTTGGTGCAGTGATCTAAACTAAAGTCTGTTAAGAAAATACGCGACTTGGTGGTTTTTTGCAAATAAATTTTTATGGAGGTGTTAGAGCGACTTAGGCCTTTGGACCAAAGCTGTAGACAAGGTCGAGCTCCGGTCTGGGGTAAATCCTCATCTGCGCTACGTTTGCTCTGAACACTAATTTGCGCAACGTAACAAATGAGCTTTTCCCTAATTGCGATCAAAATGAGATGACTGCAGAGTTCGAATCTAGAGTCTCTGGCGACCCCAATGTTGTTTTTATGACGCTTCTAGGTCAAACCTTTCCAGAGATGCTGTATGGTCAGTCAAAATTTGCAAAATTCGAAAAATTGCGTTTTTTTTAAATTTCACATAGGCAGACCGACGGATTTGGCTGAAACTTCCTGAATGGGGTTGTTTACCACCCCAATCGACTCTGACCCTGAAAACCTCACCCTGATACCGTAATTCGGCTCCCAAGTGAGGTAGTCCAGATCTGTCATATGAGATTGAGCAGTCCAATACATACATGTAGTTGGGGGGAATGGGGGGTATTCCCCCAGGCCCGATTTTCGGAGAAAATTCCTCCCCCCAGCCGGATTCTGGGGGGGGGAATTTTTTGAAACCCTATTTTGGGTTTGTAAACCTGCAAACAGGGTTCCAGAAGCCCTGATTAGGGTTTCAGAAACCCAACTTGGGTTCCGGAGCCCTAGTGTGGGTTTCAAAAACCCTAAATAGGGTTCCGAAACCCTGTTTTGGGTTTCAAAACCCTAAATAGGGTTCCGAAACCCTGTTTTGGGTTACTGAAACCCTAAATAGGGTTCCTGAACCCTAATTTGGATTACTGAAACCCTGAATAGGGTTCCGGAATTACAGTATCAGGGTGAGGTTTTCATGATCGAGAAGAGTCAGAATCGATTCCAGCGGTCATAAATACCCCATGCAGGAAGTTTCAGCCAATTCTGCCATCTGCCTATGTTTCCCCCTTCTATGTGAAATTTTCAAAGAAAACGCCATTTCTCGCGACTTTTGCAAATTTTGACCAGTTGTATCTCTGGAACGGTCTGACCTAGAAGCGTCATAAAACATCATTGGAGTCGCCAGATACTCTAGATTTGAACTCTGCAGTTATCTCATTTTCATCGCAATTAGGGAAAAGCTCATTTTTTACGTTGCGCAAATTAGTGTTCAGAGCAAACGTAGCGCAGATTAGGATTTACCACAGGCCGGAGCTCGACATTGCCTACAATTTTGGTAGAAGGTCAACTGAGGCCCAAGTCGCATCGACGCCTCCATCAAAAGTTATTCGCAAAAAACCGCCAGGTCGCTTGTTTTTAAACAGACTTTAAGAAACGCATCGCCAATGAGCAGTTTTCAATTACTAAAATGAGGGAGAAGGTTCGTAATAAAGGGTTGGTTTCAGAAAGTTTGTTACTGGTGAATCTTTGTCCTCAAAGTCAAAACAGAGATTTTGGCAATGAACAAGATAAAGAATAAGTGATGAGCGGTAAAGTGAAGTGATAAAGAACAACCCGGCAGATTTTTTAGTTTTGCAACCATGAATCTCAACCGATTTGACTGAATCCTCTTTAGAAAGAAAGATTGATAAATTCTTCAACGATTGATGCAATTTTTATTAATTGAGATTCACTGCTTAGTTCTTGAGATATTTGCCCTCAAAGTCGAAACAGATTTTGACAACGAACAAGAGCGATTCCGTTGCACTTCATAATAAAGCAGATTCCTACTGCTGCAGGCACTTTACTGTTGAAGTAAACCGAGTTTGTGTGTCACCAGTAAAGCCTCCAATAGCATTTAGCAGTAGCAGGAATCCGTTTTATTACCAAGTGCAGTGGAATAATAGAAAATCGCTCTTTTTCACTGTCAAAATCACTGTTTTGATTTTGAGAGCGAATGTCTCAGGAACTAAGCAGAGTACATTAATGAAAATTTCAGCAATCTTTTAAAAATTTCTTTATCTTTCATATAAAAAAGGATGAGGATGATCATTCAAATCGGTTGAGATTTGCGGTTGCTACAGCGAAACAGCTGCTGGGTTGTTTTCGTTTGGCGGACCCTGTGCATAATGCCATAGTCTTTGTTTTATTTGTTTACTGCTTCTGCTTAAGTACCGTTTTACAGGTGTCTGCCTTTAAAAACGAAGTAAACATTGATTGATTGATTGATTGATTGATTGATTGATTGATTGATTGATTGATTGATTGATTGATTGATTGATTGATTGATTGATTGATTGATTGATTGATTGATTGAAAGGGCCTCAGGCTCAGGCCTGAAGCACCTCCATATAGTGTATGCACGACTCAGTCTTTTCCTAAGACAGAAATTCAGTTATTGCTCGATTAGCTTAGCTCTGTCACTACCAATTCTCCAATTGCTCAAGAAAGTTCCGATTTTTTCCAACAGCCCTCCCTGTTTTTGCAGTTTACGCATTTTGGGAAATCCACCAATGAGCCTTGCGCTCGGATTACTCAACCTATGTGATGGAATATTGTATTGAGAGGCATCATCATCTATTAAATTCTGCCACGGTTATAAACCTAAACCCCAAACATCAATCTGTAACCCTGTACAACTGACCAGGAGCTGACGCAGCACAGCCCAAAAAGCAGTAGCCCCACCTAGATGAAGTGATATGTGCTTCTTCAATATAACACCAAGGAGCTGACTGACTCTCTGGAAATGAATATGTGCTGCTCCATCTGAAACAGTTTTAATTGGTTTACTTGAGGCACCGTTCTACAATCTCACTTTCCAGTCCATCTGCAATAGTTACTGTGGTCTCCCCATAGATAAAACATTTGTTTCTCAGATTTTGTCCACGGTCGACATGGTCTGCTATCGAAAGTAGTGTTCTGGTTGCCAGTGTATATATCAGGAGCAAGAGTCTCATTTCTCAAACATGCAATGTCACCGCCATATGCACATTGGTGGTGATCGTCAAAACAGTCGTGGTCTACAACAACACATGTTCAAAGATGCCGTTGCACTATATTATGACTGGCAAGCATACTGCAACTTTGTAACTCCTCTCCTCTCCTCTCTGATGTGTTTGGCGTTGCGTGTGTAGCTGCGTTAGTTAGCAAATACACACCAATTCTTGCATGGTCTACCGCTGTAGCCTACCGTAACTGTGTATGCGCCAGACACAGTATTTGTAGCGCCATGTGATCAGTTGCCCGCTCGCCCATTGTTCTCTAGAACTTTCTCAGACTCTCTCCATCTGACTACCTGGCGAGCGGTCGTGTCTATACTCTCCTGTTTATTTAATTATTTGTTGGAGGTAAAAAGTTGTTGTTGATCGGCTGCTACAGAAAGCAACAGCTACTACCAAAAAGACCTCGGCCACCAACAAATCAACTGGCGATCAACGGTGAGATTTGGCAATCGCGGAGGGAGGACGAAAAAGTCGATTTCGCAATGATGATGTCTTCTTCACCTACTACCTACCTGGTGGTAGCTACAGTCAGCTTGACTACAGCTCAACAGTTAGTGTTTCCTACGCTAACGGAGATAGCACGCTAGTGATATTCGATCACTATTAGCTAACTCCACTCTTCATTCCCGCGACTATCTATGACTTCGCTTGTCAAAATCGGGGCTTGGCTTGTGAAATAGTCGTCTACATGTCAAACGAACGGAGTCCGTACCTGCGACTATCGCTTGTCGAGAAATCGAGGGCTTGACTTGCGAAAGAGTCGTCTACATGTCAAATGCTCAGCAATCGTCTACCGCCGACCGCGATGTCTACTAAGCGACTACACATCCCAGCACCACAAACCTACTGGCAAACAACGGACGACCAGCCTCCTCTTCGATGGCTGCTCTGGGAGCGACTGTTTTCGGCATTCCTAACTGGACTGGACACCACCAGGGACAACATGGCGAAACTGATGGACAAGGAAAAGAACGATTTTCTCCTTTCGTTTTTGGGGACAGCCGCGCTACCCCAATTTGCCAGTCACCCGGTTTTCAACGCCGACCCAGATGCCAGCTTTGAAGAATTCCTGGCAGCCACCAGGGAGACTTTCTACAGGCCGGTCAACCCAGTCAGGGCACTCTTCGACTTTATGCAGCACTCCCAAGGATCTACAGAGTCGGTAACTGATTACCTCTGTGTACTCAGGACTCTCATCCAGCAGTGTTCGTTTCCTGCCGACCAGGGAACTAGAAGCATCGAGGAGCAGACTCTGATCGACTACCTACTAGCGATCCAGATGGTGCGTGGACTACACAGTCGTGAGACGCAGGAGAAACTACTCGCCCAGGAGGAGGTGAATTTGATGAAATTCACACAACTCGCGTTGGCAGATGAGCCAAAAAGGATGCTGCTAAGATGGCACCCGGGTCATCGCAGATCAGCGCTACCTCACACCACCGGTACAGCTGGGGCAAGGGACCTAGCTCCGCGCAGCACACAGGACCCAGACCTACTCCGGTACGCCCCAGTACCTCAGCCAACTGTCAGACAACCAGCAAGAGAGCCTGCCGGCATTGTGGAGATCCATCACACGCGGACAGCAAGGATTCCAGATGCCGCGCCAGAGGCCAAACCTGCAGCAACTGTGGCAAACAGGGAGACTTCCAGCGAGTGTGTAGGAGCAACCCGTGCTCCACCTGGCGCCCTACCACCAAACAACAGTGTCGGCTCACTCACCAGATGCGCAGCAATCACAAAAAGGGCTGGAAGAGTGTGAATGGCATGCACACTCAACCACCTTATTGTGAGGTGCACATCGCCTCTACCGATGATGCTCCTGCCGAACCACTGTGCCTGATGGTCGACACAGGCTTGGACATCACTGGCATCACTCGTGACAAGTTCCATAAGTACTTTCGAGTGACGAAACTGCAGACAGCCGACCCCATCCTCAATTTCGATCAGTCGGAAGAGCCCATCGAGGGACAATTTCCTGCTCAACTTTCCTTCCAAGGATGGACTGCCAGCATGCCAGTGTATGTGTTCGGCGATTCCTGCCACAGTACACTTGGCATGGATGCAATGCGTGCTCTGGATCCAGTGCACATCACTATCCAGTCAAACAGCAGCAATGTTTGCACCGTCACTCAGTCCAGCTCACCAGAGGATGCCAACAACGGTGTTGCAACCAGCAGCGCGCCACCAGCAGACATCTCTGATGTCTCTATTCCTATGCTACCAGCTAAGGATACCGGGACATGGGAGAAAGCAGGATTGCCGCCACTGCTACACAGCTTTCCTAAGCTCACCAGTGCAGACATCGGCACTTTCCCCGGATTCAAGCACCGAATCAGACTGAAACCTGACGCCAGGGTACCACCTGCTCAACCAGTTCGCTCCATTCCTCTGCGCTTCAGACAGCTAGCGGAGAAGGCAGTCAAGGAAATGGAGGCACAGGGCATTTGGGAGAAGGTCGCGCATTCCGATTATGTGTACAGAATGGTCGTAGTGGCAAAAGCAGATGATCCAAGTGCAGTACGCATCACTTCTGACCTGTCTCCACTCAACAAGAATGTGGATCCAGTCTTGTTTCCACTACCCAACATCCAGGATTTGCTGTACATGCATCTTGCTGCTGCTACAGTGTTCAGCAAAATGTACCTGTGAAAGGCCTATTTCAACATTGAGCTTAATTATGAGTCTCAGTTGCTGACAACCACAGCAACACCCTGGGACTACTACGCTTATCAGAATCTGCCCATGGGACTCAAGGATTCCACAGCCGTTTTCCAGAAGCTGGTTCACGAAACGCTTGCTGGAATTCCTGGATGTCAGCCCTACATAGACGATATCATTGTCTATGGTAAGAAGCGTGAGGACCATGACCGCACTCTATGGCTAGTTCTACAGAAGTTGGACGAAAAGAACCTCCGACTGAACCTCAGCAAGTGCACGGTCGCCTCACCCAGCATCTCGTTTCTGGGCCATGTGATCACCAATGGATGGGTCAGCCCGGACCCACACAAGTTGGACTCGATTTGCAACATGGAACGACCCCAAAACAAGCTGGACGTGCAGAGTTTTTTGGGTGCGATCAATTACCTGAGCAAGTTCGTTCCTTGCCTGACTGACGCCTCAGAACCACTTCGTGTGCTCACCCAAGCAGACACGAAATTCAAGTGGGAGCAGCCGGAGCAAGCTGCGTTCGATCGACTCAAATCTCTGATTTGCAACCATGGAGGGCTGAAACTGAAGATGTTCAACCCGGAGAAACCCACCATCGTTACTACAGATGCCTCTGCTTATGGTATCGGGGGAATGCTGTCTCAGATGCACTGCGGCCAGGAATACCCAGTGGCGTTCGGACACCACACATTGGACCCCACCAAATGGCGTTGGGACACCACAGAATGAGAAGCGTTCACCTGCCATGTTCTTCTGCAAACACTGGGAGAAGTATCTACTTGGCAGCCACTTCACACTGCGCACAGACCACCAAGCTCTGCAAGCTCTGCTGCATTGACAGACCAACCAACGGCGTTCTCAAAAGTTCAAGAGTTGGGTGCATCGCCTCAACGTTTTTGACTATTCTGGTTCCGACCTCGCTGTGACCAGATCTGCTATCCATGGCTCACAAAGGACATCCAGGCATCATTGCGTTCAAACGGAAGCTTAGAGAGACCTACTGGCATACATGTAACAGGGGGGTCTGGGGGGTCTGCCCCCCACCCGACTTAGGCCAGACCCCCCCCCCCCCGAGTCGATTTCACTGACCCCCCCCCCCTCCGATTTTTCTGGCAAGTAAATTTTCGAGCAAATTTTTGCAATTTTTTACAATTTCACACACAAAAATTGCCAAAATGGCCTGCAAAACAGCACTTTTTAGCTGTATTTCAGCCCAAATTAGCGATTTTTGGCAATTTTTAGACAAAAAATTGCGATTTTTTCGATTTTTGAGCGTTTTTTAGTGCCCACCCCCCTCCCCCAAAATTTTGGCTCAGACCCCCCCCCCCCGGCCGGCGCCAGACCCCCCCCCCCAACCCCCCCTCCCCCCATCGGCGGATGACCTGTTACATGTATGCCTACTGGTGGCCAGGAATGGCTACAGAGGCTGAGCGTTTCGTCAGGAACTGTGGCAACTGTCTCAACTCAGCCAAGTCAGCACCCAAGCTGCACCTACAGGGCCAGCATGTGTACACACCGAAGGAGCCGTGGGAGGAACTCTCCATCGACATCACAGGGCCATTCGACAACGCCCCAGCTCATCAGAAACCATCATTGTGCTCGTGGACAACTACTCCAAGTTCCCAGAGATTCTGTGCATGAAGGACACCACTTCTGGCAGAATCATCTGCTGGCTAAAGGAGATTTTCGTGAGGTTTGGCAACCCCGCCAAACTCTTCTCTGACAATGGCCCACAGTTCATCAGCGACGAGTTTCGGAACTTCCTGACTGAACGGGACATCATTCACGAGACAACACCAGTCTACACTCCCCAGCAGAACCCGTTCGTTGAGGTTTTCAACAGATTCATCAAACACCACATTCAGACGTTCAGCACTAGTCTACCATGGGAAGAAGGCCTGCAACGATCGCTAGCACACTTCCGCGCTACACCTTGGGAGGGCCAGGAACTCAGCCCTGCGCAGAAGTTTTTCAGACACTGACCTCATTTGGGCTGGGAAGTCTACTGACAACCCCGCAAAACAGCTCAAAAAGAGGAAGGAGGGGAGGACATGCAGTCGCGGCAGAGACAACAGCAGTCAAACCAGAGTGCTACTAGCAGCTCAGGACCAATGTTCACTGTTGGGCAGAAGGTGCGCACCAAACGGCCTCACACGCCCAAAGGACTGAGTCCCTGGAGCAACAAAGTACTGACGGTTGTGAAGGTGCTTGGCAAATACAACTACTTGCTGTCGGACAAGCAGAAGTGGAACGGGCACAACCTGCAACGCGTTGCCGACCGGCCGGGACTGACTGTCTACGAAGCTGAGCCCACCGCGCCAGAACCAGCTCAGCCGCAACCAAAACGGCAACACCACCCGCAGCAGAATCATCAACCGCCAGACCGTCTAGGAGACTGGCACTACTACTGACTGATGCTTCCGCTTCAAGAAGAAAGAAGGTGGTTGATGTGTTTGGCATTGCGTGTAGCTGCGTCAGTTAGCAAATACACACCAATTGTTGTATGGTCTACTGCTGTAGCCTACCATAACTGTGTACGCGCCAGACACTGTATTTGTAGTGCCGTGTGATCAGTTGCCTGCTCGCCCATTGTTCTCTAGAACTTTCTCAGACTCCCTCTGTCTGACTACCTGGCGAGCGGTCATGTCTATACTCTCCTGTTTATTTAATTATTTGTTGGAGGTAAAAAGTTGTTGTTGATCGGCTGCTACAGAAAGCAACAGCTACTACCAAAAAGAACCTCGGCCACCAACAAATCACTCTCCTCTCCTCTCCTCTCCTCTCCTCTCCTCTCCTCTCCTCTCCTCTCCTCTCCTCTCCTCTCCTCTCCTCTCCTCTCCTCTCCTCTCCTCTCCTCTCCTCTCCTCTCCTCACCTCTCCTCTCCTCTCCTCTCCTCTCCTCTCCTCACCTCACCTCACCTCACCTCGCCTCGCCTCACCTCTCTCCTCTCCTCTCCTCTCCTCTCCTCTCCTCTCCTCTCCTCTCCTCTCCTCTCCTCTCCTCGCCTCTCCTCTCCTCTCCTCTCCTCTCCTCTCCTCTCCTCTCCTCTCCATCTCATATCACCCTCTCCTCTCCTCTCCTCTCCTCTCCTCTCCTCTCCTCTCCTCTCCTACATACTACCAGCTTACCAAGATATGGGTTTGGGCATGCATGGAAACAATATTCCCATGTTGCATCCGGATTTGTGTTATGTATAGTAGCATTATGAGTGGTGTAACACCAGGGAGCCTTAGGGTAGTCGCCACCAGTTACTCTGCACTTGTTGTGGTAAACAGACGTCCATGCTGCTTCTTCTGTTCCACGCCAGTTCACACATGGCTTGCCAGATCGCGATTCAGACTTTTGACCTGTGTAAGAGCCTACAAAACATCTGAGTGACCCCACATGAGCACACTGCTTATCGAAGTCCACACAAGTGCCTAAAACCATTTTGGTTGTGCACGAAAGTGCTGAAAAATTGAGCAACAACGTGATGCATCTTCACAGTCATGGAAACAATATTCCCAGTGAATTTCTGGGCTAAGTTGTGTATAGCACCAGGGACCGCGGTCTCTGCTTGGATTTCGGCAATAATTGTGATCCAGTTGCCCGAGCTTGTAGGCTTGTGCCTGACTCCACTTCAAGCACGCATCCCCAAATTTTGTCATGTTCTGCTTGCCAATGTAGGACTGAAACGCGCTGCACTGTGACTTTCCATTGTGA
Organism: Sabatieria punctata; assembly: GCA_030248155.1. Taxonomy (NCBI): domain Eukaryota; kingdom Metazoa; phylum Nematoda; class Chromadorea; order Araeolaimida; family Comesomatidae; genus Sabatieria; species Sabatieria punctata. The sequence continues at coordinate 74,201 of JASANB010002649.1, forward strand.
GCACATGCGTCCTCTGTTCCTTCACTTTCCACACATTTTATTCCTGCAAAAGGGATTCGAATAATATTCTTGGCATCATTGATGTTGCGTTCCTCATCATTATCGGCACCATTCCATTACTGCCATTATTGTTATCATAATCATGATCATTGTTGCTGTCATCATCATCGTGCCATCTTTGTCATCATTTTTGTCATCAATCTTATCATCACAATTATTGTCATCATTGTCATTAATTGTAGTTGCTGTTGCTGTTGCTGTTGCTGTTGCTGTTGCTGTTGCTGTTGCTGTTGCTGTCATCATCGTCATTCTCATTATTGTCATCATCATTGCGCTCATCTTCACCATCATTATTGTCATCATTGTCATCATCATATCATAGTTATCGTTGTCATTGTCATAATTGTTGTCATCACCGTCATTGTCATTATCATCATTGTTGTTTTGCAAGTGACCTGGTTTTTAACATATGAGAAAATTCCTGGCTTTCCGATAAGTTCATGACCTAAATTTACGCTGTTTGGTCTGGCTTTCCGATTACGATTTTGCTGTTTTCAGATTCTCTTGTTTAGTGCGGTAAACTGATATACTGAAAGTTATTTTTGAACAATGTTAACTGCAAGCATCCGCTGAATATCTAAAGCAACAAAATATTGAGAAGGACTTCATTTTTTTGGTTTCTGATATACGTCGGTCAACTATGCCATATTCAGGGATGCCCTCCATAACAGAATTCTACTAATGCTAACATCAACAGAAGCACCAAACCATAGATTGACTGAGCATACCGTAACGTGGGCACATATATGCCTACTTCGTTTGTATATGTATATGTATATGTACATATACAAATGCACATTAGTTTGTATATGTATATGTATATATACATATACAAAAAAAATTTCAATATTGCATATTTTTTGTATATTTGTATATTAAGAATTTTCTGCTGGAAAGCATGATTTCGACAAACCAGGTTGGTTAGGGGTACCATGACGGGTGTAATTATCATACGGTAGGACGTTGTAGGGCTAACCAACGTGAAATATTCTCAAATTGCATGAGTGTATTCCGATTTCAGGCAGTTCTCCCAACCGGTGCGAACTCTATTAAGTGATACTGCCCTCAGTCTAAATTTTTTACCAGCTAAAATTTATGTTGTTGCTAAAACTCAGGCTTTTTAGGATGTGTAATGTCAAGAAAATTTTTGTGCGGTGTGGGTAAGTCACCGGTGGTCGAAAATCTTTAAGTAATACAAATGCTAGCAACAAATTCAAACTTACGCTTTAGGTACACCCCAGTTTTTTTGGTTAACAGGTATGTTAAGGCTTAGGTTCTGGCTTTAGTCTTCGATTCAGGCCTACTAGGCTCGTATGTAGGTACAGTTTTAAGCAGAAATAGCCCCTGAAATCGTTATTACGCATCATAGGGAGAATGGCTGAACGGGTTTATCTGAAAAAATAATAACACGTTTAAAACTGGGATGAAACGAAAAAGGAAGCGTGCGGGATTCGATTATCAATTTCGTCATTGAGCGTGCCTACTATTCCATTTTTTTGTTTGAAACAGCAAAACTCATTGCGAAATACTTCTAAAACGAAGATAAATAATATTTGGTCTTAATGCAGACGAGGCTAAACCGCAAATTTAACAAATTCTTCTGGGAAAGTTGAAAACATAGGCTCAAAATACAAAAACACCCAAAGAAACTGTAAAAATATCTCAATTACCGTACGAAAGTGGCCAAAATGTGCTAAACTACTTACTGCAAAAATATACAAATGAAAATATACAAACCGTTTGTATATCAAGTCTGTTTGTATATGTATATTGAATATTGCATCAGCAGTCCGTTTGTATATGTATATGTATATGTATATCCAAAACATTTGTATATACACTACCGCCCACCTACAGAGTCACATACGCCACACGTATGCATACGTGTGTCATACGTGTGTGACCTAGGCGCCTATAAGTTTTGAAAGCACACGTGTGCAGATGTATGGGAGCCAGACATACGCGTGTGTGCTAATTGTTTACTGCTTGCCAATCGGCCAATTAATTGTTTGAGATGCCCCCACTCACTCAATACTCGATAGATTGAGGTCCCAGATCTCAGGTGGCTGAAAGTCCGAGTTGCAATTAACGTTAAACTTCTAAATAGAGCTGCGCTATTTTTTCGAGTACGTTTTAGAGACCATGACAGTACGCAATGCACAGTTTCATTAAAACGGCGCTAGTATTAGAACTTTTGTGTTGATATTTTCGGATTGTCTATAAAAGGGCGCTATGCTAGCGGTGTCAGAATTGATGGGCTGTAGTTAGTAGAAGTTTAACGGTAATTTGACCTAGCGTCCGGCGCCGGCATTTGTGGCATGACGCGGGACGCAAGGCCAAGGCCTGCCTACACTCCACAGCTTCTAAAGTCCGACACCGCCGGCCGGCCGACCGACAGGTGTACTTCTGGTAGAGAGACAAACAAGTGCAGCAGGGCAGGGGCCTCCGCACACACGGTCACACACGCGTCTGACACACACCTGTGTGCGCCGTATGACCGACGTGTGGCATACGGAAAGATTATCTGACTTTTGGCACTTATATAAACAAATACGCGTGTGTATTGTCTATCCCTCAACATAGGGCGCGTATGACACACGTATGCATACGTGTGGCGTATGTGACTCTGTAGGTGGGCGGTAGTGTATATACAAATTTGTATATGTATATTTGAATATACAAACCCACACTACATACCTCTTTGAGTATCAGGTTGATCATATTTGATCAACCGGACATTTTCGCCGACTCGGAAGTTCGGACATTCGTGGACAAAATGTACCCTACCCGGACAGATTGAAAATCGACGGAAAAAGCGAGCGGACAGCAGACATATGGACGCCGGACAACATCATGGACAGATCGTCCGTCCACCGGACATTCGTGGACAAAATGTACGCTACCCGGACAGATTGAAAATTGACAGAAAAAGCGAGCGGACAGCAGACATACAGTATGGACACCGGACAAGATCACGGACAGATTGTCTGTTGACTGGACAGAAAGTACCTAAACAGACTGCACTCCAGTGTGTACTTCAGACATTTTTGCTTTGTGTTGGACCAGTATTAGGAAATAATGAAAGCAGCAGGACATTACTTAAAACCAAACACGATTACATTGAATGTTTTTTAACTGCATAACAGGGTGTCTATCACTCTACAACTAAGAAGTAATGATATAAGTACACAACAGACAATCAGCCCACAGTGCCAATGTGTAACAAGGATAGACTTAGAAGACAAAACGACAAGATTAAACGACCAGTATGTATAATCAGTTTCAGTACTGGTGCTGATGGGAAACATAACAGTGAATTGGCTATAACTCATCAGATCTAGACACTGTCCGCCAGACAAAGTCCTCAGCCACTTACAGTCCGCATTCAAAGAGCAACTCAGTAATGACTTCTAATGCACGGTTTTTCGGATCCTCAAGTTTCCGTGTCATCAAATGAATAGTCAACTTGTTGGTGCCAAAGGCGCCAACATGTGGTGTTTGTGCAGAGCGGCACCCTACAAACAGTACAAGCCGTCCGTGTCCAGGCCAGTTGCTGATGCACATTGCATCGGTTTCTTCTGTATTCTCCAGGCTGTTTTCAGAGACTTGTCCAAATGCAGGTCTCTAATTCTGAGTGAGGTTCCAATCAGCAGATGACCAGGATCGTTCTCATCAACCGGATGTCTGGCTAAGTGAGCAGCTGAAGGAATGATTGAACAGATGGGGGTCTGGGGGTCTAGGGGGACCCTTAAGGGTCCCTACTGTATGTTACCTCTACAGGCTCAGCAGCTCTACCTATATTCTCTACTTCCAGACGGCTGAGCAGCCATGACTCTGAAAGAAAAAATTTTTTAAGATTAATTGAAGTGCTGCTTAGGATTCATGTTTGTCATCAGTGATGAACAAAACGATATGTCCGGGCAGATACGCGCCTGTCCGGGCAGACACGCGTGTCCAGCTAGACACAAAAATTTTGTCAAATTTTCTGGCTAGCCTTGGACACTGGGAAACTGAGTTGTCCTGGAGAGATAGATGGCCTTACAAAACCACAGGAACGGACAACCTGGACAGAACTGCTGGAGCCACAAGTCCGGACAGAACACTTGCACTCAGAGGTTTGTCCTGGAGAGATAGATGTCAGGACAAAATCAAAGGAGCGGACAACCCGGACAGAACTGCTGGAGCCACAACTCTGGACAGAACACTTGCACTCAGAGGTTTGTCCTGGAGAGATAGATGTCAGGACAAAATCAAAGGAGCGGACAACCCGGACAGAACTGCTGGAGCCACAAGTCCGGACAGAACACTTGCACTCAGAGGTTTGTCCTGGAGAGATAGATGTCAGGACAAAATCAAAGGAGCGGACAACCTGGACAGAACTGCTGGAGCCACAAGTCCGGACAGAACACTTGCACTCAGAGGTTTGTCCTGGAGAGATAGGTGTCAGTACAAAATCAAAGGAGCGGACAACCCGGACAGAACTGCTGGAGCCACAAGTCCGGACAGAACACTTGCACTCAGAGGTTTGTCCTGGAGAGATAGATGTCAGGACAAAATCAAAGGAGCGGACAACCCGGACAGAACTGCTGGAGCCACAAGTCCGGACAGAACACTTGCACTCAGAGGTTTGTCCTGGAGAGATAGATGTCAGGACAAAATCAAAGGAGTTTACAACCCGGACAGAACTGATGGAGCCACAAGTCCGGACAGAACACTTGCACTCAGAGGTTTGTCCTGGAGAGATAGATGTCAGGACAAAATCAAAGGAGCGGACAACCTGGACAGAACTGCTGGAGCCACAAGTCCGGACAGAACACTTGCACTCAGAGGTTTGTCCTGGAGAGATAGATGGCCCATATGATTTGAGCACATTCACTGTTGTTTGGACAGTTTCCAGACACGTTCAGTGGTTCGGACACCTTGCTGAAATGTCTGAGACAAACTGGAAAAATTGACGAAATTTTGGTGTCTGGCCGGGCACTCCGGCGGCACTCTGGACATCTCTGTCCGCCAATCTGGACATCTCTATCCGCCAATCTGGACATCTCTGTCCGCCAATCTGGACGTCTCTGTCCGCCAATCTGGACGTCTCTATCCGCCAATCTGGACATCTCTGTCCGCCAATCTGGACGTCTCTGTCCGCCAATCTAGACATCTCTGTCCGGCTCTGTCCGCCTCTGTCCGGCAATCCGGACGTCTCTGTCCGCGTCTGTCCGCATCGATGGACGAAAATGTCCGCATGATAAAACCGGACACGGATAATGTGTCCGACGCGAATTTCAACATTTTGCTGCATGTCCGCATTCGGCAAAATGTCCGTGCGGACAGACAGAAAATTTTGAAGACTGATACTCAAAGAGATACCAGTTGGTGGCATGGTGCAGTTATCGAAACAGTAGTACCAATCAGTAGGTCCGCTGGGGTAGTGTTTGGAGAACTTTTGGCTTACAAAGCAAAAACACTGGCTAGTAGCAAAGGCAGCAAAGAAAGGAAGTCAAAGTCAAAGTCAAAGTTTACTGGCATGTTAAAACCTTACTTCACTATGCAGCGAAAAACAGGTGCCAGCATAAAACAGAATGTAGGAATGCTTGATAGGCTCATTGGTTGGGTAGCCTAACTTGAGCCCCGCCCATAGAATCTGTCCATCCATCCAAGTCCAAACAAACAATTTCTTCAAAATTGGCCTAGCTAAAAAAGCCAAAAGATCTCCACCGTTGGAAAACACCAAGGTGCCGGTCTGTCCTTGGTCACTCTGCAATAGTTGTAATGTTCTCCTTTTAAGTTGAATCTCTCTTTCTCTTCCTTCGTCCAATTCCTACAGTCGATATAAAACCTAGTCGTGTTTTTCTCTCCTCCATAGGAATCAGGGATGCACGCATCACTTCCAAAATATGCACAATAATGTCCATCAGTGTTAGGAATTTCATCGACACATTGGTAACCTGAATGCATATAACATGTAAGCTCTTTGATTAGGTATGGTAGCATTTCGAACCTAAGACAGGGTCAGGACAGGGCTGATAGCAGTATTCCCAGACCAATGGACCATGGTGGTTGAGTGCACAAATCGGTGCATTGGCTTCAGTAGTTACTGCGCACAAATTAACATTCCTAGGCGGCAGTTTGTATTTTTTGTGCCTCTCCTCATTCCATATGTTGCAGTCTTTTCCAGATCGGCTTGTCCATTTCTCAAAGTAAGTGCCAGGCTTGCAGGCTGCATGTCCGAAAAAAGCGCACTGTGCATCCAAACTCACACATATGTCAGCTGAAGACATACAACACTCTACCATACATGTGACACATGATCTAACGAAGTGGGATTGGGGTCTGAGCCCAAAATACTAAAACCCTAACTGAAAATCTATCTATCTAAATCCGAAATCACTACTAAACATTCAATGTAAATTGAATCCCGGGTCTCGACACCAATGAAACGAGGAGAGAGAGAGAGGTCTTTACTTATTAGTCTTTGTACGCAACACAACACACACATGCACTCAACTGAATCACACAAAGCAACCGCAAACAGGGAGACACACAAAACACTCACACAAACTATCAAACTCTTCAAAATATAACACACTAGAACACCAAAAATCCTAACTGTAAAATCATATGTGTAACTCTTACAGATAACTTAACTTGAAGATACGAGGGCATACATGTAACTGGTCATCCACCAATACCAAAGGGTGAGAGGGGTTGGGAGGTCTGGCGCTGGCTGTGGGGTCTGAGCCCAAATTCTAGGCGCATGCACACGCGCACTGGCACTGGCACTGGCACTCGCACTGGCACTCGCACACTCGCACTCGCACTCGCACTCGCACTCGCACTCGCACTCGCACTCGCACTCGCACTCGCACTCGCACTCGCACTCGCATAAATTCACTTCGGCCGGCCTTGACAGACCTTGCCCCCAACCCCAAACACTAGCTCCACCGATCAGAGGATAAATCTATGTAACAGATGGGGTGGACAAATATGTTGGGGATTGAGAACTGTGGGTCTGGGACAGAGCCCTGGCTAGCCTACCACTCGGCTGAGTGCAGTTCAAAAAACAATCCTTGTTGACGGGCCAAAAGCCCTCGCCTTTAACCCGACACCATGGTATTGGTCTGTCTCTGGTAGATCTACACTTTTTGTGGTAATCCTCTATGCCATAGCGTATAATCTCGTCATGCAGCCAGTGCAAGCACTTGTCCCAGTCTGCATCATAGTCTCGTCTCCCTCTATACAAACCGCCACTACAGGCGTTTGTACCAGCTCGTGCACAATTGTTATCTCTATCAATACAGTAGCCATTTGCTTCTAGAAAAAAATCATCTCAGCACCTCTGTGGCAAAAAGGAGTGGAAACGGAAACCTGTGACTGCAGGTTGAGGCATCCGACACCAAAGCAAAAATAGAAACAGACTGCCCGTTCTCATTTTGCTTGTTCAGAAGGCAGAATTGTTGGGCTCGCTATTGTACCTACCACACAGAGCATAAATTTGAATTATCTTTGCCACATACATTTAGGGATGGGCACGTAAATTAATTTTCGTAACGCATAACGTAAATTAAGCGCCGATTTTTAATTTACGTTACGCTTAACAATTACCGTAATTAAAAAAATCCGGATACGGAAATTAAACGAATACGAAAATTAAAATTTAACAATACGTAAATTAATTTCCGTACGTGAATTAATTTACGTTCTGAAAGAATTGTGTATATAACCCGTCCATCTAGTCTGTATGTATAGTCATTGTTTTGTTAGTGTATTTACAATAAACTCCTTCATTTTGGTGCCGAGACCCGGGATTGGATTTTGTTGTGTTGTGTTGTGCGTGTCCCAACTCACTCTACTCTACCTCTACTCTCTCTTCGTTTTCCCGCTCTGGTGCGAGTTCGTCTCCGTCTCTCTCTCCCTCTTCCGCCCAGAAGTGGATGTTCAGCTTCCGTTTCCGTCTCAACCCCATCGTGTGCACCCTCATCGATTCTCCGTTCGTTCACCTCACTCAACCCCCACCGCATGCAGCCTCCTCGATTCCTGTTCAACCGCGTTTCCGTCTCCCGACTCCACCCCATTTCTCCGTCTGCGGGCAGGATCAGGGTCGCCGCAAGGCGTTTCTCCCATGGTTTCTCTCGACTTCACTCATCACCCCGATGCTCAGCTTCGCTCATCACCGCCTCGTTCGTGTTCGTCACCCCGTGCTCAAGTCCTGTGCTCAAGTTCATCGTCAACCCGTTCCCAGTTCTCGAGGTTCCCGCTCTCCTACTTCTCGTGTTTCTGGACGATCGTCAAGCGCAAATGTAGCCCCGATTCAACCACGACGGTCGTCCGAGGGGGAGTAATGAAAGAATCGTGTATATAACCCGTCCATCTAGTCTGTATGTATAGTCATTGTTTTGTTAGTGTATTTACAATAAACTCCTTCAGTTCCTAGCGTAAAACAGACTTTTCTGTTGAATCCTGAGCCCACCGCATTGTTTTGTTGTATTATAGGCATATTTTTGGTTACTACTGAAACTTAAATGAGACTTTTAAGGCTAATTTTTCGAACATTTTTCGCCCTTGTCGCACAGAAGCCCAATCCCACTCTTCGAACTGCTAAACCGGTTAATTTCGGTCGACTTTAGTAAGTCGAAATATCTTGTAGATACGTTTTTGAAGGCTTGAATTTGTCAATATGTTATCTCCCTGTATAATAGGCAGAAAAGCCAGGCAACTATAAATTCATGTGTAGGTGTTGTACTACTGTTGGAAAGTTCAGGGTTGAATAATAGGTTCAGGTTCAAGTCAAAGCCAACATCGAAATTTCAGGTTCAAGTCCATCTTCTAAAAAACCTGGACAATAGGTTCAGGTTCGAGTAGACCGATATCTCCAAAAAACTGTAGATATTTTGCGCTGCTTGCAACTTTTCTGAGCTATAAGCCTTTCTACTGGCAGAAAAACATACATCAGACTTTACTGTACTTTCGTTTTCTGACAGTTTCAGTTTGAAAATAGGTATAAAAACATGAAATCTTAAAAATTTTGTGCAATCCAACCGAAAATTTTACATAGTTTGCCTAAAAATTGCAGTTGAAATTTGAACCTGTTGAGAAAGTCCAATAAAACGGAACAGGTTCAACTCCGGCTGAAATAAAATAGGTTAAGGTTCAGGTTAAAGTCCACAAATTTCAGGTTAAAAACCTATTATTAGATCCAGGTTCAGTCGGACTTGCCAACAGTATGTTGTACATTTATAATGCATTCAAACAGAGAAGTGAAGTTACATAGTTTTCTTCACTACTAATCTTATATGTAAGTACTGTCATACGTTTAACCATCAGTGTGCGGTAGGTAGACTACAGTCTGTAGTACGTAAGTAGTTGGCTAGTTGCTGCGCAGTTATAAAACCCTCAGCAGTAATTCAGCCAAAAAACATACCCACATTTCATTCCTTCCTTTTGGTGTGAAGTTAGATTTCAAAAATACGAATGCAATTCCAATTGAACAAACACAGAATTAAAATTTGCATTGCATACAGTCCATTTTATAATTTTTCCGCGATATTCGATTGCTACTACCTACATGTACTAGCGATTTTTGAAGAAAAACGAAAATTAATTTACGTTTGGCTGGAATCTTATTCGTTACGACGTTACGGAAATTAATTTACGTAACGCGTTACAGCAAGAAATTGGCCGTATTAATTTCCGTAACACGTTACGATTACGGAAATTAAAATCTGGTAAAACAGAAATAACGTGTACGTAAATTACCGATTTTAATTTACGTTGCCCATCCCTACATACATTAGACTCGTACATTTGTCAGACATTGCCACACCACTGGCCGTATGTATCGGATTGTCAGGAACTTGGTTCATACTGTTATCACCACACACAAAGGACCGCTGTGCGTTCTATACACACTAGACCTTTAGTAGGCCGCATCACCGGCTTCTATTATTAAGGATGATGAAGCATTCACTTTCCCACAATTGTATGTGCATTATACCTATCTCATCAAGAGCATCTATGGATTACATACATTTGGGCCAGGCCCTACTCCAATTGGAGTAGTTTTGCTGTGGTTCGGTTTTCGTGAATTAGGTGTAGAAAGGCAACCGCAGCGTTTGACCATGCGAAGTTGGTAAATCTTTTGTCCAGATTAACCAATCATATAACATGGGGGAAACTGGGACTTGGCTACTGTTGCTAAGTAAATTTATTTGAAATATAATTTAATTATAATTTACTTACCAAAATATTTACTTGTATTAGTAAATTTCTAAAAAATATAATTAAAATTATACTTCTAATTTACTTAAGGCAGAAATTCACTTTTAATTTAATCAAAATTATAATTTACTTACCAAACAATTTACTTGTATTAGTAAATTTCTAAAAAATATAATTAAAATTATAATTATAATTAACTTAGCAACAGTAGTCACTTGGCCTAATCTTGTCTGTAAGGCAAATATCCGATTTAACGAGACATTACTGTGCGTTACAACGATCAAAACAGGCTAGCGTTAGCGAGAATTCGTGCTATACACAAATTGTTGCATTCAGAACTGATATTTAAGGCACATTTTAATGCTGAAACAGTCAGGCACTTAACGCCGTTTATGGTACCGAAACGGACGAAAGTTTGACTACCTTCGTCACCATAAATACGGAAATTTTGGTATTGTAACAACACTAGCTTAACTAAAGGTCCTGCAGGAAGCACGTTGCAATTTTATACAGGGTGTCTCAAATCGATACTTTTTTCACTACTGTCATTTCCACAAACACTGGCCAAATAGACTGAAATTTGTACTAAAGTGTCCCAAAGCTCGGGTATTTTTTGTGTTGTGAAGTTCGATGCATCAAATTTGAACGAACGAATCCTGAGAAATTCAAAAATTGTGAAATTCTATAATTTAACGAGCTATAGAAAGAGCGTTAAAATGGCTTGAAATTGTTTTGTTGTCAATGACAATGAATAAATAAAACCGGTTCAAACTAGTTCGGTCGGTTGTCTAGTGGGGCGGACGGCTGGGAGGTAGCTCTGACGTTTACTTAACCGATCGATGGATACGCATCAGCCAACAGTTGCTAAACCACCAGCGGAAGCCGACAAGGTCGTCAGAAGACTACTGCGCAATAATCGATGAAATGGGAACACAGCCAGCCGTCTCTTCCTTGGTCTTACTACGAAACTCCGCCCTGTAAACAAGAATGCCGATTGGCTGCCGATGATGTAAAGTGAGGGACCGACTATACTAGCATATAAAATGACGAAATCTTCCTAAATTCAGTCAGTGTTGGCCATGAAGCGGCCTGCGAAGCAAGCAAATCTGCGCCGGCCTGGCAAACGCTCTCGATTGGATGAGCGAAGGGCCGAAAATCCCTGTCGTCGACCGAAAGGCGGCTACTGTCCGTTTTTGAACTGTCCAGATGATGTGGTGGATCTCGTTCTGCAAAGATTTAGCGTCAATCGGTTTGCGACGTGCCAGAAAGCGAACGGATGGAAACAGAAAATGAGGCTCTCTTTTGTCTGTCGCAAATTCAAACGGAGCATTGAACATCGTGCTGCTTGGAGGTTGAATGACGAGCTGGAACTGGAGTTCAGGAAAGGAGGCGAGGAACACGTTTGGATAAATGACAACGATTTCGGGGTTTGTTCTTGCTGTTTTCTCTGAGAATACAGGGCTTGCGAAACGCTACTAAATAAGGAATTGATATTTCTAAATCCTCTGCCATATTTCACAATATTGTTAGTACATAGTAGAGGTTTGAACTGAGCCTACCCACCCCAGGTCCGCTACTGTTGAGGAGGAATTTGTTGGTTTAGTGAGGTTTTCAAGAGTTTTAACTCCAGGAAACGAAATACAGCGGAGCATTAGCTGCCTTGCTAAAACGGATTAAACCCCGAAACGTCACACTTTACAACCATGGAGTGATCTCTGAAACTGTATTGAATGAAATTGAGAAAGTGTTTCAACAGTGCCGTCCGCCTGTGAAGCCCAAATCAATTTCTTACATAAACCGCTCCATTAAGTCAGCTTGTTTGTCCTGGGTCCTGTTTTACAACCTCTCTAATTTGACTGAGTTGAATTTCGAAGAAACAGCCTGGAAGTCTGATACTGAATACTTATTTCGCAATTTGCTGGAACGCTGCCAAAATTCGCTTCAAAAACTCACTGTGATTTTGCGAGATAATTCATCTGTCTTTGATGTCATCTTTGATATCATTGAAAGTTGTCGACAACTTCAACAGTTGTCAGTTACCATGTCAAATCTATCAACATCACTCATAAATGGCCGACTGATGCAGTTGTTTGCACAGCTTCCGAAACTGAGCACATTTTCACTCTATTGCTCTAATTGGACGCTGCATATCGAACCAGCCACTAAGCTAAATCTGGTCCAAAAGTGGCACAACTCAAGCGTTGCCCACCAATTCGAATTGGTCCGGCAGTTCCTGAAGCATTGGCCGAGCAGTCTGGCCGAACTAGAGCTGGATCTGCGACAAAACGAGGAAACAGAGTTTCAGCTGCTCTTTACCAACCTTTATCAATGTCAAAGCCTCACCAAATTGTCACTGAAACAAAGTGGCAGCTGGCCTGAGGGCACGATCGAAAGTTTCTTCAAACTCGCCAACAAATATCCCAAGCTGGAACTGTTTGAATTTAGAACAACTGACCCTGACTTTGAGTCGGCAGAGGAAAGAATTAACCTGATCACCGAAAGCAGTCGAAAGAAAATCGTTAGTCTGCTCCTTCCGCTCGATGAGAGAGAGGAGAGTCATCGCGAGTTCATTTCAAAAATTCCGGCGCTTTTTCCTAATTTGAACAAATTGGTGATCGAGGGTAATTGGCATCTGACTGTCAGGAAGAAAGTGATACGAGAATTTTTCGAGAAATTGCTTCAAATCTACCAGCTGAAAGGAACCACCAAATTGTTGTCGGTGGGCTTTGTTCATGGTTTGCGCGACCAAACAAAATTTGCTGAGCGGCTGTTTGGGTCGCTTGCAGCTAGTAATGGATTGGAATATTCTCGAAACGAGCAGACTCTTGTGCTCAGCAAAGACAACTTTCGATTGGAACTGTTCCAGAAGAAGTTTTGAATTAGTAGTGCGGAATCGTTGGGTTTGAACCAGACTACAGTTTTATCTGCTTGGTCAATAAATTTGATTAGTCCTTTATTTCACTGTTCTTTTATGAATATATGATATTGATCCGTACATGTAACAGGTCATTCGCCCGAAGCTGGAGGGGGTTGGGGGTCTGGCGCCGGCCGGGAGGTCTGAGCCAAAATTATGGGAGGTGGGTTGGGCACTACTGTATTTTTTGGCTAAAAATCGTTAATTTGTGCTGAAATACAGCTAAAAAGTGCTGTTTTGCAAGCGATTTTGGAAAATTTTGTGTCTGAAATTGTAAAAAATCGCAAAAATTTGCTCAAAAAATTACTTGCCAAAAAAATCGGAGGGGGGTCGGCGAAGTCGTCTCCGGGGGTCCCCATCTGGGGGGTCTGGCCTAAGTCGGGTGGGAGACAGACCCGCCAGACCCCCCCTGTTACATGTACTATGTATTGATCTATCTGTAGTGATTTCACTGATATGTGACTCGTCAGTACACGGAGTGCAGTGTGGTGCACTTTTTATCTAGGTAACTCGGTAACTACGTAGGCATTACTGTTATTGCCGGCAGCCAAGGCTGCCGGTATTAGATTAGCTTTTCGTTAAGCGTGTAGGATGCAATTGCATCTTAAAGCGTGTGCTCTCGGCGCCGTTCGGCTCGCTCGTTGTAAAGCTGCTAGCCTATAGACACTCCAGCAGGAAGGAGAGTTTACTCGAACGGTTCGTTCTCAGTCATTTCTGTATGAATTTGACTCAGATTTTCAGGATGTATTAACAAGGTAACTGGGTACCTATTGCGAAAGTTTGGCTCGAAAATTCCAAGTCGTGCTGGTTCTGTGGCCCGAAAACTGACAACAGTTTACTGTGAATTGCAACTGAAAGCTGTTTTTTGAAAGAAGCAAAGCAGAAAACTGCTTTTTAAAGGAATATTTGAAGAGTTTACAGTCTGATAGAATTGTTTGAAAGAGAAAACTGATTTTTAAAGAACTACCTAAAGAGTTACTGTAAGAAACAATTGCTTAAAAAACAAAAAAGCGTTTTCAAAGTATGGTCTGAAACTTTTACTATCAGAAATAATTGCTTAAAAGAGTGTCAGTAATATAGATACGTATGTACGACTGCAGTGTTGTTGGGGTTTTTAAACAGAAATAGAAGGAAAAAGAATATGATAATATTTGGGTCCATTAATGCATTTCAAGCTTTCTATTGATATCCTACTGCAGTTCAACACAGGAAAGGACAGTTTTCCCCATCACTCATAATTTATTTTCAATGCCTATGGACACCTATATTGTATGTGCACAATTTTGGTGCAAAACTTACAACTCCTGCTGGTGCTGTGAGCCGAAAACTAAAAGCTAGGGCGGTCCACCTAACTGTGATCTTTTAGTAATACCAAGAGTATAGCCTCGAATGAAATTTGTAAAGCCGATCGATCCCCATTTGGCATAACATAGATACAGTACTACTGATTGGGCACCCATTGACCCGTGTACCTGAAGGGCACTAAAATTGCTAAATTTCAAAAAGATGCCTAATGACTTTCCTTTCTGTGGAAATTCCTCAATTTCAGTGCCCTTTGCTACGTATGCTTCACCAAGAATTGCTTTGCCTAAAGAGTGCCAGAATTTGCCTAAAGAGTGCTAGAATTTTTCGGAAGCGAAAGCTGCTTTTTGAAAGATTTGTCTAAAGAGTGCCAGAATTCTTTCGGAAGCGAAAGCTGCTTTTTGAAAGATTTGCCTGAAGAGTGCCAGAATTGTTTGGAAGCGAAAGCTGCTTTTTGAAAGATTTGCCTAAAGAGTGCCAGAATTATTTGGAAGCGAAAGCTGCTTTTTGAAAGATTTGTCTAAAGAGTGCCAGAATTCTTTCGGAAGCGAAAGCTGCTTTTTGAAAGATTCGTCTAAAGAGTGCCAGAATTCTTTCGGAAGCGAAAGATGCTTTTTGAAAGATTTGCCTGAAGAGTGCCAGAATTGTTTGGAAGCGAAAGCTGCTTTTTGAAAGATTTGTCTAAAGAGTGCCAGAATTCTTTCGGAAGCGAAAGCTGCTTTTTGAAAGATTTGTCTAAAGAGTGCCAGAATTCTTTCGGAAGCGAAAGATGCTTTTTGAAAGATTTGCCTGAAGAGTGCCAGAATTGTTTGGAAGCGAAAGCTGCTTTTTGAAAGATTTGCCTAAAGAGTGCCAGAATTATTTGGAAGCAAAAGCTGCTTTTTGAAAGATTTGTCTAAAGAGTGCCAGAATTCTTCGGAAGCGAAAGCTGCTTTTTGAAATATTTGCCTAAAGAGTTCCAGAATTCTTTTGAAGCGAAAGCTGCTTTTTGAAAGATTTGCCTAACCCTTACTAGCAGAAGCTACTCCATGTGGAGTAGTACCCCACATAGAATCACGCTTTGTGTGCGGCTGTTTTTAGCATAAATGTGATTGGAAAATGAAAGTTAAAAAAAGTGATTGGTCAGTCACGCTTTTTTGTCAGACAATGCACAGTGCTGCATACAACGCGTGATTGGCCAGTCACGTTTCTTTGAGAATTTCAGTGATTTCAATAACATATTTTGCGTGATTGCCATTTTTAAGGCACGCATTGCATGTCCCTATGGCCAGGCACGCAAAAAAAAATTTCTGCGTCTAAGAGCTAAAGATTGCCGGAATTCTTTGGAAGCGAAAGCTGCTTTTTGAAAGACTTGCCTAAAGAGTGCCAGAATTCTTCGGAAGCGAAAGCTGCTTTTTAGATTTGCCTAAAGAGTTCCAGAATTCTTTTGAAGCGAAAGCTGCTTTTTGAAAGATTTGCCTAAAGAGTGCCAGAATTCTTTGGATTGGAAGGGAAAATCATCTGAAAGAATTATCTGAAGCCGCGTCGGTGGCTCAGTGGGTAGCTCGCTGCCTCTGAGTCACGGCGGCCGCTGCATCCCTAGTGGTTGTAGTGGTTCATCCTCTCGGCGTGGAAAGTTTCTTGCTGCAAAGAGTTGGTCGTCGGCACAACGCTCCACCCAGGCCACCGAAAGCTGGTTACAGCGAGTAGATAAAATGGGAACCAACTGGATCTGCCACAGCACCGAAGCCGCTCCTACAGCATGCCAACTTGGAAAAAGAGCAATGACGTCAGTTGTCCACGGAAACCGACTAGGCAGGGGGGCCTCTCTCGCTCTAGGGGCGGACCTAGCGGACGTTGGGAGCCGACATCACCATGACGTCAACGCGCCAGGGACTTTCTTAGTACCTGGCGTCCAACAGCATGGCTAGAGTGGCTGGCAGTGATAGAAGGGAAACGTCCGAGATGACGAAACTACGGGGGTTGCGCAATGGATCGCAAGGTCTGAGCGTAGGGCCGTAAAGGCCCCCCCCGCACATCGGATCGGAATTATCTGAAGAGCTTACCTGTTTGAAAGAGAAAACTGCATCTGAAAGAATTGCACATCCACTTTCTTCAAATAAAAGTTTACTGACGTTTTCTCTGCTGCCGGTCTAATTTTTAAAAAAAATTTCTAAAAAAATCTGTCTCTGCCTCTAAAACTGAGAGGATCTTCAAAATGATCAAACTATCTAAAGTTGTATACACTCATTTTGAAGAACCGTCTTGTTTTACTATAGAACAGGATGATTCACATATTCCGCCCCGTTTCGCAAGCTCAGAACTTTTTTGTTTGTGGGCCGAATCGGCTGATTTTTGGATATGATATGTGGATATACTTCGAATGTTAATGTTTAAAATTTCAGCTTATTTCATCACGAAATGCCTGAAAACGGGCAATTCTACCGCAAACTGAAATGTTCAACATTGGCGCTAAATATATTTGGCTTGTGCGCGATTTGTAATAGGCTAGTGTTTGAGTGTTGAAAACATTCTTAAACCATAGTGGGTAGTTCCTTTATTCGCTTTTCACACAAACCGACGTTTTTAGCAGTTGTGATAGCTTTTTCGGTGAAGGAACGTCTAAAATGCGCGGTACACTTTGAGTGGACCAAAAGCACTGAGAATGTTCCGCCTGCAAATTGGGATAGAACGCGAGCCTCTAAGAGATACCAGCATCCGCTGGTGGCATGCATGGCTTATCGAAGAGGGCAATGTGTCCAACAAAACTCGGAAAAGCCTCCACCAACCAGCGTGGAGGGTGGAATACCAGAAATACTGCAGAAAGTGATTGAAAACAGTGACCATCACGTTGAAGTGCATAACTAGTGATGTAGTGCATGGAATTTGTTGAAATTTGAAACAGTAAAATTCGAAGTGTGTCCACACATCATGTTAAAAATCACCAGATTCGGTTTACAAACAAAAAAGTTCTGAGCTTGCGAAACCGGGCGGGATAGGTGAATCACCCTGTATAGTAAGACAAAAATTACTAATACAGTACTAGTGGTATTTTACTAGTAGTAAGATAATAGTAAGAAGTAAAATTAAGAACCAATAGTAAAGTAAAATTTTAATTAAATTAGCAAAGACCGTCAATAGTAAAATGAAAATTTTACTATTATTTTACTAGTTTTTGGTGAATTCCAGCAAAACTCTTGATCAGGTTTGCAATAAAAGATGTGTGGGGGGCACTTTTGTCAGTCGAATTTCACAGAGTTTTGTCTCTTAAGTTCTTGAGAATTTCGTATCATGATCAAATTTAGCAACTATTTAGCAATTATTCATAAGATCTTGGCATCGTTGATGCAAAATTTCCCCTAATGACTAGTAAAATCGTAGTAAAATAGTAGTAAAATTAATAAAATTAATAGTAAAACATAAATTAGGAAAATCAAAGCTGCTTGGTAGTAAAACAAAATAAAAATTAAATTGAAGGGCTGAATTTGTAGCAAATTTAGTAAATAGTAAAATAAAAATCCACTAGTAAAATAACACTACACCAAGGTGTCTTTTTATCTCTGCTAGTCGTACACTGATTTTTATTCTTTATCCGCTATCCCATAGCGTATGTGTGAATCGTGCAAAAAGAATGTGCACTTGCTCCCATCTGCAGTTTGGCTCCGTGTGCCTTTGTACAAACCTTTGCTACAGACGTTCGTGCCAGCATTTGCGCAGTTCTTCTGCTCATCAAGGCAATTGCTATTTTCAACTGCAAAAATATTACCTGAGAAAGTCTATTCAAACTGATGAAACGGAAAAGACCTGTAGCTACAAACTGAAGCAACCCACACCAAAGAAAGCCTAGCAAAACAGGAGTGATTCTCATTTTGCTTGTGCAGAAAACAGAATACTGGCCTGATAGCGGTGGTTAGACCCACCAGGTACAACGTAAACTTGAATAGTTTGTATCCGATTGCATAATATACATGGGGCAAGGTGTAATAGGGGGCACACCAGAAGCCACCAGGTTTTGGAGAGGTGGGGTAGTTGAGTCAAATTACAACTGAAAAATACCCAAATTCGGGCTCACATTATTGCACCAGTTAATACAGTGATCAATTCAGCACATAGATTTGTTCACTCAGTCAAACATACTGCACATTTTTCAAACTCAATTCTGAAATTTGCCCACACTTTCGCTCTAGACGTGGGCAATCATTTCGGCTGAGGAGGCGGTCAATTTCCTAATCCTGATCGGACTGAGGGAGGTTGAGGGGATGGTAAGCTAAAAAGTCCGATTTTTTTACCAAGATCAAGGTTTTTAGGTATATTTTCCGCTAAAACAGGTTAAAATACGCTATTCTGAGCTGTTTTACACAAAATCTAGGCATTCTTTTATCATACGCTTCTATACAAAATTCTTTCTAAAATTCCTGGGGGGTAGCGGCGGTCTGAAGAGGGTAGTTCACAGCCTGAGGGTGTCAACCCCCAGTCCCCCTTTTCCCCAGTCTGTTTCGCTCTTCTCACTGTCTGTAAATTGCTCAGTGTCTGTCTAATTTTGCGTTGTCTTGGAACACAGCATTGTGTGTCAATTATGAATCATGTGCAATGCAATGCATGCAGGAGCAATATATTTCAAGCACAAATTCCACGTCTTTTCAAATTCTCCCTGATGTCAGTCAGTGTGAAACTAAATCCTGTTGCCCAAACAATCTCTTCTGAGGGTTCACCAACATTTTCCTTCATAGTAGTCACAATAGTTGGTGCATAAAATGTAGGCTCTGGATTAAGATTGAACAGGATGGCATTCCATTTGTAGTAGTTTGAAGTCATTTTCGAATCCAGGGCTAGGTAGTGATCTATATCTTTATTTGTTGCACCATTTTTTTCACGACATTCATCTCTCCAGCTGAACTGGGCTCGGCAACTGAAGAAATTGCTAATTTCACTGCAACCATTTCAATTTGGAAATGCTTACACACTATAATCTTTTTCGAAGTAATAACTAGGTGAAGATATCTGGAAAGCGAGCATTTTGCGACCAATACTCGTATCAGCACTGGCACGTTGGTTGTCAATAACTCTGTAACTACCTGGCTGCCATTCCTCACAAACTGAGAACATAACTGAAGTTGAGGCACAATCTATACAAAGAACTGCAGAATTGAACTGCATACGCCAGGATCCATGAACCTCTTTGTTCAGCCGTTGGCAGCTGTGTTTAACCATTTCACTGGCAGCTCGTTCATGATCGACGTATGAACAACACCAGATGTCAGTCACTGCATCGCGTCCAAAATGGTATGGAACCAAAAGAGAATACTCGCTGTTTTCAAGATTGGTCAGCAACACTTTGCAGTGATCTGTAATGTTCACTTGTTCAAAGACTCTAAATGCAATCTATTTAGATCACTGGGTGCTTCCATTTGACACTCTTCGAAGCAGTAGCCCCAATCAATGCCATCTTTGTCTGGCTTATCAGAGAAACACCATGGTGCCAATGAACGTTTGGTCCATCTGCAATAGTTCTGATGACTTCCTCGGAGTTTGAATTCCACTTTTTCCGATTTTGTCCATTCTCTGCAGGTTCTGCCATCTCTAATGGTATACTTGTTACCAGTGTATATGTTTGGAGCCAAAGTGGAATTTCTCAAGCAGACCTTTTCACCTTGGTATGCACAGTGGTGGTATTCATCTATGCAATCATGGTCTAGAACAGCTATTTTACCTTTAATTGTCATTGTCTGCAGAAGCGTTACAATATTGGACAGACAAAATTTTAAATTTGTCAGAAACCACTTTTCCCTAATGTAAAATTTTGTACGGGATTGAATGGTGCTACTGTTGTCAACATCATGATTAATCATCGCCATCAACAATACACGCAGATACTTTCGATCCATCGTTGGTGCTTTCTTTTGATTGATTGTAAGTTGCAACATACCAAGATATGGGTTTGGACATGCAGGAAAACAGTACTCCCAGGTTGCGTCTGGATTTGTGTTGTGTAATGTGGTGTCATCACTAATATAACACCAAGGAGCTCTAGGATATGCACCAGCTGTAACTCTGCACTCATTGGTAACATTTCCCAGTTCTTCTTTTTCCTTAGTACGCCACTCTACACATGGCTTGCCAGACCGCGATTGAGACATTCCTCCTTGGTAAGAACCTATGAAGCATCTGAGAGTGTTCTGGTGTGCACAGTGTTTTGCTTCATCAACACAGGTGCCTGCAATTCTATTCTGGAACAAATCACTTGACCGAGTCAGAGATGAAGCAAAACCATACGTAATGTGTCAGAAGTGCAGTTAGCGAAGCAAAATTCCCACTCGGGTTCGTCCCCATATTCACCATATTTTGTGTAGCACCATGGACCCCTGTCTCTTGTTGGATTTCTACAGTAGTTGTGGTTCATATGCGCCAGAAGGGCCTGAAAGGATGCAAACTTTTACTTGACTGGGTGCAGTCCCATTTATGGTAAACCATATATTACCATATATGGTATATGGTAAGGATAATTTCGAAATATAGCAATAAGTTCAAATCAACTCTAGCTAGAGGCGAAATGTGCTAACAACCAACTAATACTAGCTGTAGTGGGAAAATCAGTTCGTAAAGATGACCACAAAACTAGAGCAATATTTAAATTTTGTTACGGATTTTATTTAAGCTTGTTAAATTGACTTTGATCAAATTGTTTGCACTGACAAGCTAGATTTGATTAAATTCAGCTAAACAGAAAGATAATAGCAGTAGAACATTTTATGTGTTGGTATTGCCCTAAAATATCTGCAAGAATAGGCAAAGTTGCTTTTAAGATCGCGGCAAATAGGGTATGCGGCTGATATCCCAGGCTCCATGTCCCAGATCATGACAATATACTTGACTCCATGGCTGACATGGTTTTCCAGAGTGCGATTGATTTCTTTTTCCAATGTATGACTGAAATGCTCTGCAGGCTGGCTGTCCATTGTGGGCACATTCGTATTTTGTATCTTCTCCCTCCACACAATTGACACCTGCTGAGACTTAATTGTTCGTTCGTTCGTTTGTTCGTTTGTTTGTTCATTCGTTCATTCATTTATTGGTTCGTTCGTTCGTTCATTCGTTCGTTCGTTCGTTCATTCATTTGTTCGTTCGTTCGTTCATTCGTTTGTTCGTTTGTTCCTTCATTCGTTTGTTCGTTCGTTCGTTCATTCATTCGTTCGTTCGTTCGTTCGTTCGTTCGTTTGTTCGTTCGTTCATTTGTTCGTTCGTTCGTTTGTGCATTTGTTTGTTCGTTCGTTCGTGCATTTGTTTGTTTGTTCGTTCGTTTGTTCGTTCGTTCGTTCATTCGTTTGTTCGTTCGTTCGTTCGTTCGTTCGTTCGTTTGTTCGTTCGTTCGTTCGTTCGTTCGTTCGTTCGTTCGTTCATTCGTTCGTTCGTTCGTTCAACTGTCTGTCTGTCTGTCTGTCTGTCTGTCTGTCTGTCTGTCTGTCTGTCTGTCTGTCTGTCTGTCTGTCTGTCTGTCTGTCTGTCTGTCTGTCTGTCTGGCCGTTCGTTCGTTCGTTCGTTCGTTCATTCGTTCGTTCGTTCGTTCGTTCGTTCATTCGTTCGTTCGTTCGTTCGTTCGTTCGTTTGTTTGTTTGTTTGTTTGTTTGTTTGTTTGTTTAAAAAAGTACCATTTGGTGGTACAGTACAGTTATCGAAGCAGTAGTTCCAATCACTGCTGCTGCCATAGAAGCACCAAGGCGCAGGTCTATCTTTGGTCACTCTGCAATAGTTATAATGTTCTCCTCTTAAGTCATACAGCATCTTTTCTGCTTGTGTCCAGTTTCTACAATGGTGTTTCAAATAAGTAGACTGCTTAATTCCTCCATATGAATTCGGATAGCATGCATCACTGCCTATATATGCACATTGGTATCCAGGATTGTTTGCGACATCACCAACACATTTGTACCCTGCAAATCATATTTGAGCTTGCTTAGCTGACTTGCTTGCTAACTGATAACCTCATACCTAGTAGTGGGTCCAGGCAGGGTTCAAAACAATATTCCCAAACAAATGGATCCTGGTGGTTGAGTACACACCAAGGTGCTTCAGAGTCAGCAGTCATTGCACACAGATTGACGTTTCTAGTCAGACCATATTTCTTCTTCTCTTCATCATTCCACATCTTGCAGAGCCTACCACTGCGACTAGTCCAAGATTCAAAGAGAATTCCATTCTTGCAAACATCATCTCCGAAAAAAGCACATCGAGCTTCCAAATTGACGCATATGTCATCTGAAGTTAACAAATATCTTTGTTTAAGGCTTTGGTGTTGATGATGATGATGATGATGATGATGATGATGATGATGATGATGATGATGATGATGATGATGATGATGATGATGATGAAAAATCGAGAAAAATCGCAATTTTTTGGCTAAAAATTGCCAAAAATCGCTAATTTGGGCTGAAATACAGCTAAAAAGTGCTGTTTTGCAGGCGATTTTGGCAATTTTTGTGTGTGAAAGTGTAAAAATTGCAAAAATTTGCTCGAAAATTTACTTGCCAGAAAAATCGGAGGGGGGGGGTCGGTGAAATTGTCTCGGGGGGGGTCCCCATCCGGGGGGGTCTGGCCTAAGTCGGGTGGGGGGCAGACCCCCCAGACCCCCCTGTTACTTGTATGATGATGATGATGATGATGATGATGATGATGATGATGATGATGATGATGATGATGATGATGATGATGATGATGATGATGATGATGATGATGATGATGATGATGATGATGATGATGATGACGACGACGCCGATGATGATGATGACAATGATGACGACAACGACAATGACAACGATAATGACAACAATGAGAACAACAACAACGATCACAACGATGATGATGACAATGATTACGGTGATGACAGTGACAATTATGACAACAACAACTATGACATCAACAACAACAATGAAGATGATGACATCAACAATGATGCTTATACTGATGAGGACAGCGACATTGACAACAAGAACTTCAACAAGAGCTAACCTGCATTCCAACAGGTCTCATAGCAATCCTTTACAACCGGCAGATGACTTTTATCTTTTACAAAACACCAAGGAGTTCGTCTGTCTCGTGTCGTTCTGCATTGATTGTGATACTCCTCAATGCCATAAAGTATGCGTTCTTCATGTTGCCAGAAAAGACACTTCAAGTCATCCTTTGAGCTTCTCCGTCCAAGTGTATAAAAACCTTTGCTACAGGCGTTAGTGTTCGAATTGGCGCAGTCTCTCTGTTCATCCACGCAGGGCGCACTTGCAGCTAGAGCAAAACATGCAGTCAGTGTGAGTGGGTACATATGGATACATCAATAGGAATGAGTACCTGTGACAATAGATAGAGCAGTCAAAACAGTTCGAAAAGCATTGGCAGTTTGCATATTGCTTGCTTCCACTACCCTGGAGTCAAACCACCCAGGAATCGCGCAAAATCAAAACATGCCTTTGACGACTGCATAATGCAAAGAAATTGCTGTAAAAGCACACAGTTGTTCGTAACTTCTGTTTCACACCTATAAATGGTGTTTGCCGGGATGTAATATGCGGTAGCGGTTTTTCTGCTTATCTTTCACTGTGAGAATTTGTCCGATCTGATCATTGCGAGCCTTACGGCCTGCGATCAGACTTGATGTCCATTTCGCTACACCCATGATTCGTCATCTTGGACGTTGTCCTCCTTTCACTGCCAGCCACTCCTAGTCATGTTGCTGGAGCCATGCTGCTGGGCGCCGGTCACCAGGAGGGCGGCCGGCGTGTCGATGTCATGATGCTGACAGCTCCCGACAGCCGCTGGTGCCCCATATGCCAGAGGGCTCCCAGCATAGTTGGTTTCTCAGACAGCTTCTGACATCGTAGATCTTCTTCCCAACACGGCATGCTTTGTGGAGTGGCTTCGGTGCAACGGCAGATCCAGTCAGTTCCCATTTTACCTACTAGCTGTCACCAGCTTTCGGTGGCCTGGGATGGAGCTTTGTGCTGTCGACCAACTCTTTGCAGCAAGAAACTAGCAGCACAGAGAGGATGAGCGCACGATGTCGCGCACAGTTGCCATGCGGCCTAAACCACTACACCAACTGTGCCGTACAGTTGTCTGTATATATACATATACATATACATTGTTTGTATAATATACATTGTTTTTGGTTTGTATATATACATATACATATGTATTCGATTTTCCAATATGTTTTATGCATATGCAAACGAACCTAATATGCAAACGGTTTGTATATTTCCGTTTGCATATTTCTAGTGATAGCAAGTGGCGCTACCTGACCGTTATCTGTGCTCAGAACGTCTTATTTCTGTTCCAAGATATTCGATATCGATATTTTCAGCTCAATATCGATCTATATCGATATCGAATCGACATCGATATTTATAGTTATGCAAGAAAATCTGAAAATTTGAAAAAGCAACTGCTCTCGCTGCCTATAAGTCAAGCACTGATGCAAAGCGATCTGATATCCATTAAGTAGAGAATCGCACAAAGGTAGTGGCCCTCTGAAGCCCTTCATTGAAAAGCTTGACCCCCTCTGGCCATTTCCCCACCCTCAGGAATTTTCGGAAGAATTTGCTGTTGAAGATTGATTAAAGGATGCCAAAATTAGGCATAAATGAGCTCAGACAGAATAGCTTATTTTAATGACAATTTTAACGACCTTGATTTTAGTGAAAAAATCGGACTTTTTAGTTACGATCCCCTCAACCACCCATCAGCCGGTGGTACCCCTCAGGATTTGCAAATTTCCTGTTTCTTTTTCGATTTTTTTCATGAAATTGAAACATTTTAGATATATTTATCAGAAATCTGATTTGCTTCTTACGTTCCTTGACAGTGTTTAAGAATGTTTCTAATCAATGTTGCGCCAATTTTCTTATTATTTCACTTGAAGTACGGTAGTAAAACTGAGTATGTAGGTTTTACTGTTTTGTTTTGACATTTGTGCCCTATATTTACTCTTCTCAAGGCTAAAATAGTTTAGTGGCATTTAGCAATAGCTTGCATGTGAATTTTGACCATAAATCTGTTTTTAGCAATAAAATTCTGCAATTTTATAAAAATATACAAATATGCAAAAAATATGCAATAATTCAATTTTTGTTTGCATATGTATATATACATATTCATATACATTTGAACCTACTTTATATATATACATATACATATACATATATATCTGAAAATCCTAATATTTGCCATCTGTACTGTGCCGGCGAGAATTTGTCCTTTAGAGCTTTACTTAACTCAACAGTGGATTAATTAATTGCATCAGATGGGCCCATTAATTATAGCCTAAAGAGCACTCTAACGGCCAGTTAGACCTGTCCCTGACGGAAATGGAAGGTTTAGTGTCTAAGTGAGAATTTCAATAAGGCACGTTCAAACAAAAGCCATCCTGTTATTCTCGCTCGTGCATCCATTAGGCCGCTGAGAGCTCCTTTGTCAGCTGCTCCTTTATAAGTTGGCTTTTGTTCCATTTTCCCATTTGCATCTGTCTGTTAAGATGTCCAACTCGTCTAACATCTCAAGCACAGTAGCACCCGAGGACGATGGATCGTCGAATCTCTGGAAGTACATCGTCTATATAGTGGAGGGAGGTATAACTTCGTTCGCCAATATCTTCTTTTTCCTCGCTATCGTTTTCTATCGCGCACTTCGAACCCGTAAAGAATGTATCACTTTGTGTGCTCTAGCTTTCGCTGATGGTTTGAATGGTTTCGCTTACTTCATTTGCGGCATCTATCGGTCCTATTTAGTCGTTTCACACAGACACAATGAGCTTAATAGTCACTGGGATTGCATGTTGAAACCGCACAATCTCATCTGGGCGTTTAGCGACACCATTGCTTCGTTGATGCTTGTAGTGATGTCGCTAGATCGACTCATCTCTGTAGCTTTTCCTCTCAAGTACATAGGCATGACGTTGACCTATAGCTATGCGTTGGTGGGCTCAGCTTACGGGTACACCTTGCTTTCCGGCCTGTTCGCAATTTTCAAGTCCTCTACCCTCCCCGACACGAAACAATTTCCGGCTGTCTGCTTCACTTCTATGGCTATCGGTCCTATCTATAGTTTCTATCTGGCCACATTCTATATGTTCGGTCTGCTTAGTATCGTGATGTATGTGGGTGTTTATGTGGCCTATTTTCAAAAGAAAGCAGAGATTAGCCCCTTGAGTGGCAGCGATCAAGAGTCAAACCAGAAGCTGAGGCTGCAGCGAAAGTTCACCAAAAGTCTAGGGCTGAGCTGTGTGTTCACCTTTTTCTTGTACGTGCTACCCATGATGATGAATTCACTGTCCACCGCTATTGATTACAGTGCTACGGGACTGACTTTCATTCCGTTGTACGCTTTCATGTGGAGCAATCTGAATCCGTTCTTGAATGTGTTCATTTTCATGATCAGACATAGGGAGATTAGATATGCGATGAGCAACTTGTTGCGTTTGAAGCAGTTGCCAGCCGACACCCGACTGTGGAATATGGAGAGAACCAATAAGACAGTTCAAGCTAGGTCGAATTTGGGAACCAAAACTGGGGGTGGTCGGGCTGTTGTGACTGTGGGGCATAAATGACAAGGTTTGTTTGGAACTATTTTAGCTATTTTCCTATATATTAGGTCTATATGTCAGGTTGAGAATGATTAGAACTGAACGAAATCAGTTATATAAGCGATTTTTCACAGAATTAGAGCCCATTTTATGATTGAGAGCGATTTTTCTGTTGTAAATTTTGTTTTCTCCAATTTTCACCGATTCTTATTAGCTACTACTGGACCAGCTTATTTTGAAAACTCTCCACCTGTCAGATTAGTGTAGTACGTAACAATTAATGTAATATGACAAAGGTGGTCAAGTAATAAACCTCTGTCATTCGCAAAGAGGTTGGCTCCTTTCTATCCATCCTCAATAATTATTGGAACAAATTTTGTGTAGTGAAATAGATGATAAAAGTATAAGGGTTACATAGATGTGAATTAACCTATCTGTTTACATAGTACGCATACACAACAGTATTTGTTGTTATCTTAATCTATCTCGTGTGACGTGCGCACATATGTTTGTAGGTCTGTAAAATTTATGTAGTGAACCTGTAATAGATCTCAACTCATGTAACGTTCTGAGCGCTTATCAGCTGAGACATCAGACGCCGTTCTGTCCTTGAGTGGAGACAAGTTGTACGGATAAATTTGCATCAATTACCGGTCTGCAGAGCCAAATTCACTTAGTGTCAAAGTGCGCGGAACTGTCTGTGCCCGATTTCGATTGTGTAAAAACCAGTCTGAGCCGGACAAAACAGGTCCCCAGGCTGATTACATCAAACACTGCACTAGTTTGGAACAGATTTATGCAACTTTTACCCATAGTATAAACAATGAATAAATAAACGAAGATTTATCATCAAATAGTCTGAATTCCAAATCGAGTCGAAACTGTTTTCAATTTTTTCCCTCCAAATTCATCGTCGATTCAGTCGCATAATCACAAGTCCTCTGATTAGGACGTAACCTTCCATATCAAAGCTGTCCGACAGCTTTTGTTCGAATCTAGTTGCAAAGCCTGCCGACTTTCCCGACACCCGCCAGAAAGCTTCCTCTGGACAATAGACCCCTCTTCTTCGCTTTCTCATTAGACAGTCCCCTGATCTCAGCAAACAGCAGAAATCTCCCATTAAGCAAGGCTTGGTCTCTGTGCAGGTGCTGTTACACGAGTGGGTGCCTTCCAAACTTGTGGTCAACTCTACAATTGAAATCAAACTTTCCTATTGTAGCTGGAGCAAAGAAAAATTAGAAATTTTTTCTTCAAAATTTACGCAACCTCCACGGCCGCGTAATATTTGATGCCTTAAGGGGCCGTCCATAAACGACGTCGTTCCAGAGGGGGGAGGAGGGGTCGGCTGAAATGCGACGATAGACGACGCACCAGAAGGGGGAGGGGGTAGCAACAAACGACGTCGCTTTTTTCCGAATTTTAGGGTACTTCGATTGTATTATTTTCGATTTAGGCACATTCTGTCAAAGGTTTCTACATACAGAAAAGCTTCCCAGAGTGGTTGTAGGGATTTATTCAATTAATTGCGCAGTATGGTAATAACAAAACGTGACAGTACTGTATGTACTGCCCTTTTATCGGGGGGAGGGGTAAACCGAAAACGACGTCGCCTTAGGGGGGGTTCCCCAAGAAACGACGCAAGGCGATTTTGGAGGGGGGGGTCCGAAAAATCGGTATTTTGGAACGACGTCGTTAATGGACGGTTTTGTTGAGCAATCAATCGTTCAATTTTTTGCCTTGGAACAAGCCTCTAAATATTTAAAACACCAGGCACTTGTCACAGTTCTGGGTGCAGCATTGTGCTTGACAATAAAAGTAAAAGTTTATTCAACCACGACCGGACCAGTTTTTAATTGTCTCAACTTGTTTGTATATTATGTTGTCTGACTAAAAAGGTTCAAAAAAGCAAGCCGCCTAGATCTGGTCTAGAAAATAATGGCAATCTATAAATTTCTCTGCGGTTGAGTCCTGTTTTAGAGAGGCGTCAATTTAAAAATATTTACGGCGCCACTATGACCCAATAAGAGCACTGAAATGCCACGCAAGAGTACCGAATCGAAGTGTAAAGTAATGCAATTTCGTCGGCTGTCCATCATTAGGCGCCCGGACAAAAGGTCGTCACAGTCACAAACAACTTGGTGCTCACGCAAGTTGAGCGAATTTTTTACAGTTTTGGCATTTTTGCGCAAACGTTGCAGAGAAAAACTTGATTCTTTGCACCATTGATTGCCTGCATTCGTGCATAAAGAAAGTCAAGATCCTTGTACTGTAATATATCGAAAAAACGTGAAAGGTGGACTCGCTCAACATTTTATGTCTTCGTGTTTTCTCCTTAAAAGCAAACTTTACTTCAATCTGAAATTTTTCCTAGAAGCTTGTTTAGAAATGTGTATTACAAAAAAACTGATACCGAAAAAAATTAGGTCTAAATTTGCTCAAATTAGACTACATTTGTTTTTCAATCTTTTTTAACGAAAAAAGATGCCAAAATGCCAATTTTCTGAAAAAATAGAACTTGCCACCAATACCAAAACAACTATTTATCTCAACCCCTTGCAGTCGTCGCTAACTCCATACTAAGCCCCTCAGCGGGACAAGCAAAATCTGAATCCTGCCGGTTGAAGCGAAATGCTAGCAGAAACAAAATCTGCAAAAAATAACACGCTGAAACTTAGCAAAGCCATCATACCGGCAAAATATGCTATGAGCAAGGTAAAACTATTTAGATAAATACATTGTACTGCCAAAAATTTGATTGCAAGCCTAATTATAAACCTTATTTCTACTTCCCACATTTTGCACCAACCCCTTTCGTGCTCACCAGGTCCTTTAGGTCTGAAGTGCAGATGGAGATATCTGTCCATTCCATAAAACTTTTTCGACAGACATCCGGCCGCCTGTCTGGGGTCCAAATTGCAGCAGTAAGCTCCTTGTTCTTCAAACTGGCAGGGCGAATGGATGCATTCAATGTTGCACCGGTGACCCCTGGCTTCAGTGCTCTTTGCAAAGACAGAGAAAAGCAGGAGAACCAAATCCGAGCGCATTGATGACACGGCCGCCTTGGGGTAGACAGACAGGACGAGTGGTTTTAAAAGCGAAAAAGGGGAGAGGCGGCGCCGACCGACCGGCCACAAGACAGCCGCAATCAAAATTTATGTCGTGTAAACTGGTCTAATTCTAAAAACTCTCTGTCTACCCACAGCTGATGCACACTCACTGAAGGTCTCTTTTTGTCAGGCAGACGCCGCAGCGGCAACCTATGACGTAGTTGAGCTTTTAGGAGTTATAAAAGTCTTTTGACATGGTGTTGTCTAGGTTTGATTGGAGTAAGTTTAATGAAAGTGTAAGTGTAGATACGTCTAGTAGAGTGGAGATAGGTGTCAGTTCATAACAGTGAGTGTGAGTGTGAGTGTGAGTGTGAGTGTGAGTGTGAGTGTGAGCGTGAGCGTGAGCGTGAGCGTGAGCATGTGAGGTGAGTGCGAGTGTGTGTATAGTGTACATAGGTGAAAGTTAAGATTAGATCTTACAATGTAAGTGCAAGTGCAAGTGTCCATAGGTCTAAGTGTAGTTGAGCTACAAGTGTAGGAGTAACTTTACAAGCAACTGTAAACATTGGCCACGATTACCAATCTTGATCTATATAATGTGTCTTTGACTAATACTTATGATACGCGATGCTCTAGAATTACGCACCAAACTCAGTTGGCATTACTTGACGAGCATTATACAAATACTTTATGTACTAAGATTGAGCGGACAATAAATCTTGACACAGAGAACGCCGAGAGCGAAAAGTTTCTGACCGGAAAAAGTGGAATTGGCAAAGAGACAGTGACTGGTCACACGCACCAGCACGCGCCAGACAAACAAGCCCACTCACCACATCTCTCAGAAACTGCAATAATTTACTATCTGCACTGCATTGCACCAAACTGAATCTTATTTTGTGTCGATGCACAACAAATCGTGTTTGGGTGGGACACTAACAAAAGTGTTAGAGGGAAGTCTCCATTTGCTCCTGGATCGGTCCCTCCTCTATGCTCCCCACAACGTTTCCTGCCAACAAAACATTCCAACATGTAACTGGCGTCTGAGGGTCTTCCCCACACTGAAGACCCATGGGCAACCCCATGGTATTTTTCTGCCTCCGTCCTCCGTTCTTTTCTGCTAGAACTAGATCTGCCGCAACACCTTATAATGGGGGTGTATGGGGGTCTGGCCCCCCTACCCGAGCTAGGTCAGACCCCTGATCGGAGACCCCCCTGTAACGAGTTTTGCGACCCGCTCCGATATTATGGCAGGTAATTTTTTGTGCAAATTTTTACGATTTTTTAGAATCGCCTGTAAAACAGCAGTACTAGCTGTAGTTCATTCAGCACAAATTAGCGATTTTTGACGATTTTTAGCCAAAAAATTGCAGTTTTTGTGCGGTTTTTAGTGCCCAACCCCAATGACCTCTTACATTCTAGAATAATACCTATAACTGATTCGTCTAAAAGCTGCCCTGAAGTAAAAAAATTGTATCACTTTTATCAATGTGTGTTTTATTCTTTGTTTTACTTATTTTTTATTAAGACAGAGTTTATTATAAGACCTTTTCCCCACTGCGTAAATAAACATGTTGACCGTTTTCAAAGCACCATGTGCACAGTAATTGCTTGCATTCAAGCTTAAGCTTAGTTTATAAACCCAGAAGACTGCGCACAAAATACACATAACAATTAGATTTTGTTAAATAAAGACTGCATTCGTTTGTGAACTGTTTCCGGAAAGGAAAAACGACATCTTCCGTCTTCCACGGTGTTAGAGAGAACCGTCGTTTATTAAAAAGCGGTTAGGCAAAGCGGATACTGTATTGGTCGTGATTCAGAATGGCAGAAAGCCGTCCGACTTCCGATAGTTTGTCAGGTTATAGTATGTATAGGAATGACATGCTGCAAAGAATAATTAGTAAACGCAACCATGACAGCAGCAGTAAAAATTGTAATCTTGCCAATTAGCCAGCCTGAACAAGCAAGCTTTGACCATTCAGAAGATGCTATTCCAGAGCAGCTTTCACCTTGTTCATTATGGTAAACCTAGTCAAAGCACTGCTTGTATGTCTAAGTCTAATTGTAATCGCAATATTCTTTCTTTGGTCATTGCTCAGCTCTATCAAGCAAGAGCCAAAAAAACCGAAGATACAATTCTATTTGCGCAAAACTCCCAAACAATCACAAACCAGAATTCTAATCATTGGCGGAAGGTCAAAAGTGTCTTACTCCAAAAGCATTCAGATTTTGTACCCAGACAACAGTGCAATTGAGAGCAGTGAACTTCCGTTCTCTCAACTAGACATGGCCTTGCCAGTGGATTATTGCTCGTTCGTGGCGGTACTCAGAGGTTCGGTGCTTGTAGTGGGAACTCACCGGAAAGGTCATCAACTGTGGCAAACTAATATAATCGATCCAGATACTTGGCAACATGTCAGAGGATCGAACCTGAGCAACAACCGTCCTAAAAGAGTCTGCCTGCCTGCCACCCAAACTGTTGTTGACAAACTACTCTATCTTTGTGGTGGAGACTTCAAGAAAAGTTGTGTGATCTTCGATTTGATGAACAACAGTTATACTAATCTAGAAGCCAGTTCCATGTTTCCAGGTAAATTTATGCAAGGAGCGCTAAATGCTACATGTAGCGTTTGTAGCATTAGTAGGCTTGGGATCCACAGGGTGTCTAAAAAATGGACATAGTTTGCTTTTACTGTCATTTCCGCAATCCAGATTGACACAGACTTGAGACTAGAGAAAAATTCCTGAACATCAATTATTTGAATGAGCAGATCTGCCAATCGGAAAAACAGATCTTCAAGATAATTCCTGTTTTTCTCTACATTATCGTGAAACTTCTAATAGTAGCGCTGCGCTATTATTTTGTCGTGATTCCTTTCGGGGGCGCTAGTATTGGAGCGTGCGCGTTTATTATTTCAATGCTACATTGGCCATCTCAAGTATCCTCAGATTAGTGTTATTTTACTAGTGGATTTTTATTTTACTATTTACTAAATTTACTACAAATTCAGCTTTTCAATTTAATTTTCATTTTTGTTTTACTACCAGGCAGCTCCAATTTTACTAATTTTTGTTTTAGTTTTACTAATAATTTTACTAATTAAACTATTATTTTACTACGATTCTACTAGTCATTAGGGGCAATTTTGCATCAATAATGCCAAGATCTTATGAATAATTAGTGTTGGTGCTAAATAGTTGTTAAACTTGATTATGATACAAGGTTTTCAAGAACTTAAGAGACAAAATGCGTGAAATTCGACTAACAAAAGCGCTCCCACACATTTTTTATTGCAAAATTGATCAGGAATTTAGCTGGAATTAACCAAAAACTAGTAAAATAGTAGTAAAATCTTCATTTTACTATTGACGGCCTTAGGTAATTTAATTTAATTTTTACTTTACTATTGACTTTTTTTTCTTTTTACTATTATTTTACTACTAGTAAAATACCACTAGTATTACTAATTTTTGTTTTACTATACTATAGTAAAATAACAGTACCTCATTTTTATGAAAATACAGGGTATTTTTGTCTTAAACACAAGCAATCTTGATATTAGTTTTAGTCTGACTAATGTTTGCAAGCTTAATAAAAGAAAATTGTCTCAAACGGACAGTATTCTATGTACGGTACTATGGAAACACGTACAAAGCGTTGATAGTAGTAGCGGGTGGGAGCGCTATTATTAGAAGAGCGCTACTATTGGAGCGTGCGCTTTTATTAGAAGTTTTACGGTATGTCAGTCTCCAAAGCGTGAAATCGTAACACATAAAATATCACCACAGTTTTGTAGAAGTTGTCCAAATTTCCACGTGATCGAGAGAAGATTTTGCAGAAATAACAGCAAAAAAGAAAAGTCGGCACCTACAGCATGTTAGAAATTTCCGCAAGTTCTTGAAAAGCAGCAAAAAGATTTTTGAGACCTGTATTTTTTGAGCACTTCATTTCAGGCTTTGCTTTCACTAACTGTATTCTGCTGTTCTTTTAGGCACACTCGAAGTTGCCTCAGTTGTCGTCAATTATACACTGTACCGACTGAGTTACTTTCGAGGCCGGTCATTACCGCTCGGCATGAGTAAATTGATATTTGAGTGCCTCAACCTCAATCAAACATCACCTTCTGTTGCTACCAAGTGGCTACTGCTGCCCTCACCATTGGCAGAGGCGCCTATTTATATGAGTATGGCCATATGTGCATGGAAAGACAAGGTTGTGCTGTGCGGAGGAGAAATCGTTGTTGGCAGACTGAGGCGACCGTTGTCAGCCTGTCAAACTTACGACCCAGCCACGCAGACCTGGGCGCCTATGACTCCGATGCTGGAGGCAAGAAGAACCTTTGCTCTGGTCAGCTTCAATGACAGGTTGCTGGCTGTGGGTGGCAATCACGACCCTTCATTCAATGGTTCCTTTGTAGACAGTCTACGCTCTGTCCACAGGTTTCGCTATCCTTACAGTCAAACTATCGAAGAATACCATGCTGGTTCGTGGAGATATTCGCTGATCAAATTGAACAAACCGCTCTTTGATTTCGTAGCCGTTGCTTACTAGAAGAAAGCAACGGCTACAGGGTGTGCCAAAAAAAAACAACCCAGCAGAGTTTTTGCTGTAGCAACCGCAAATCTCAACCGATTTGAATGAATGCTTTTTTAAATAAAAGATAAATAAATTCTTGAAAGATTAATGTACCATTTATTAAGATAGCCTGCTTAGTTCCTGAGATATTTGTCCTCAAAGTCAAAACAGAGATTTTGGTAATAAACAAGAGTGATAAAGAACAACCCAGCAGCTATTTTACTTTTCCAACCATGAATTTGAACCGATTTGAATGAACCCTTTTTTGAATGAAAGACTGATAAATTCTTCAAAGATTGGTGCAATTTTTATTGAGATTCACAGTTTAGTTCTTGAGATATTTGCCTTCTAAGTCGAAACAGATTTTGGCAAAGAACAAGAGCGATTCCGTTGCATTTCATAATAAGGCAGATTCCTACTGCTGGGGCTAATGACAGTGGCGTATCCAGGGGGGTGTAGGGTGTGTACACCCCCCCTTTGCGGTGGAGGTAGGAAGAAAAAGTCTGTCAAAAATATAAGAAACTAATGAATTATGTACTAAAACTGTCTATTTTGTGCTCAGAATGCCTTCTAAATGCGTTTTTGAAGGCCAAATTTTCAACATTTTCTCGCCCTGCAGGGCCATTATAAACTACTAAAACTTGTAATTTCTGTTAATTTTTAGCTCGGAATGCGTTTTAAGATGCATTTTGCGAGAAAGTCAGCTTTGGTGCCGAAGAGAGGGGGCAAGCAGGGCCATCTCACGGATCTGGCTGATATTTATATCTATTAAAATAGAGCACAGTCGAAGACCAACGGTGCATGCCCGGCCACCAGCAACCCCCTAGAACCGGAGCTACACCCCCTCAAAGTTGGGTCGGCAGCAATTTTCGGGCTCATTTTAATAGCTCTGACACCCTCCATTCAAACGATCACCCTTCATTCGTTTCTTAAGCTAGGATCTCGACTCGCATATGGTTTTATAGCTGGCCCAATGGCCTTTCATTTTCTGGTACTCCCGTTTCCAGATCGTGGCTGGTTACCGAGATATTCGCCGAAAACTGCGAAATTTCCACAAAATGCCACTCCGTTTTTTTTCGAAAAATCTTTATAACTTTTTGTGCAAAGGCCCTGCCAAGCTAATGTTTTAACAAAAGTTAGGCATGAGTTGGCCAAACAAAGTGAGCGCCCCAAAGTGTGCGGTTAGGGGGGAGGGGGGTGTTTTGGCCTCTCAAAAGTGTTCGAAAAAAATTTTTTTCTGCAAAGCTTAGTTGTTAGCACACTGTTATATGCAGTTTTGTGTGCTGAGTTCGAAAATGCATTCAGTTTAGCTAGATTCGCTCTGGATCGGGAGAAATTGGCGTCCAAATTTGAGACCAACCCTTTTTCTTGACTGGCACTACTCGCTAGCATGACCATTAACCGCGGTGCAATGCAGTTTTTCTTACGTAGTTTTTGCTGCTGATTCCGAAAATAACTTTATTTTTGCTCTACGTTGCCTAGTGTTGAAGATATCGGCATTTTTATGATTTGGGAACAAAACGGCTGCACTTGCTATAACATGCTCGTTTGAAAGGTGGCTCAATTCAGTCGCATCTAGAGTACAGAGCCATAAAAAATTATATCACCTAATGCAGTTTTTGCCGCTGATTACGAAAATGACAACTGTTTTTCAATCTGACCGCTCCTGAGCCACTTATGTAATTTTTATGCCCTGGTACTCAGACAATAAGTTATCTGTCAAATATGGACGTAACGTGGTATCTATCTGGTGCAGTTTTCTCCGCTGATTCAGAATATTATCATATTTTTGCGCTACGGCCACTCTGTCGCAAGTTATGGACCTCCAAAGTTTCATTTAGAAACATGCCGTGAGAAGCCGTAATCCTAAAATAAATGTTCAGCATTCATGCATTTCTGAAATGAACCTTTTGTCAGTCAATAGTGTACCCGACCTATTTTGACCCGCTGAGTTCAAAAATGGCGTTTGTTTTTCTCTACTGCTGTTCAATTTTGAGATATTACTGATCAAACAAAATTTGCATTAATATTCATATATCTCCAAAACGAGTAACTATAGATTAAAACAAACGCCATTTTTAAACTCAGCGGGTCAAAATAGGTCGGGTACACTATTGACTGACAAAAGGTTCATTTAAGAAATGCACGAATGCTGAACATTTATTTTAGGATTACAGCTTCTAACGGCATGTTTCTTAATGAAACTTTCGAGGTCCATAACTTGCGACAGAGTGGCCGTAGCGCAAAAATATGATAATATTCTGAATCAGCGGAGAAAACTGCACCAGATAGATACCATATTATGTCCAGATTTGACAGATAACTTATTGTCTGAGTACCAGAGCATAAAAGTTACATAAGTAGCTCAGGAGCAGTCAGATTGAAAAACAGATGTCATTTTCGTAATCAGCGGCAAAACTGCATTAGGTGATATAAATTTTTATGGCTCTGTACCCTAGATGCGACTGAATTGAGTCACCTTTCAAACGAGCATGTTATAGCAAGTGCAGCCGTTTTGTTCCCAAATCATAAAAATGCCGATATCTTCAAAAGTGGGCAACGTAGAGCAAAAATAAAGTTATTTTCGGAATCAGCAGCAAAAACTACGTAAGAAAAACTGCATTGCACCGCGGTTAATGGTCATACTAGCCAGTAGTGCCAGTTAAGAAAAAGGGTTGGTCTCAACTTTGGACGCCAATTTCTCCCGATCCAGAGCGAATCTAGCTAAACTGAATGCATTTTCGAACTCAGCACACAAAACTGCATATAACAGTATGCTAACAACTAAGCTTTGCAGATAAAAATTTTTTTCGAACACCTTTGAGAGGCCAAAACACCCCCCTCCCCCCCCTAACCGCACACTTTGGGGCGCTCATTTTGTTTGGCCAACTCATGCCTAACTTTTGTTAAAACATTAGCTTGGCAGGGCCTTTGCACAAAAAGTTATAAAGATTTTTCGAAAAAAAACGGAGTGGCATTTTGTGGAAATTTCGCAGTTTTCGGCGAATATCTCGGTAACCAGCCACGATCTGGAAACGGGAGTACCAGAAAATGAAAGGCCATTGGGCCAGCTACAAAACCATATGCGAGTCGAGATCCTAGCTTAAGAAACGAATGAAGGGTGATCGTTTGAATGGAGGGTGTCAGAGCTATTAAAATGAGCCCGAAAATTGCTGCCGACCCAACTTTGAGGGGGTGTAGCTCCGGTTCTAGGGGGTTGCTGGTGGCCGGGCATGCACCGTTGGTCTTCGACTGTGCTCTATTTTAATAGATATAAATATCAGCCAGATCCGTGAGATGGCCCTGCTTGCCCCCTCAAAGCTGACTTTCTCGCAAAATGCATCTTAAGAGCCGGTCTCTGGGCCGATCGACCCTTGGTATTGAGAGTTGAAATTTTGACTTTCACCGATTCCGCCCAAATTTGGTGTGGTAGTAGCATCTGATGAGTTATACTGGACCTGCAAAGATTAGTTCGATTCAACGCTCCAGAGTGGAATAATGCGCTCCGGAAATTTTCGCTCCTTAACTATGGGACGAAAAATTTGGAGCTTATTTTCTCGGGAATTAGTGCGAGTTATGAACTGATATTTGGGGATTTTACTAGTTGCTTGTATGTCTCTGAAACACACTACTTACATCTACAAATTTCGGAAAAAAATTTTTTTCGACCCCCTTTGACCCCATAAAACCCCCCAAAATACCCCCCCTGCCTGCGCTTTTTTATTTCAGAACTTTGTAGCGCTATTATTTCTGCATTTATTGGTGTAGCCAAATTGGGCATTTGGGCTGCGGAACAACGTCATTTTTGGCCTCAAAGAAATTTTATCCAGTCAGAAAACTGTACAGGTTGACCCAAAAAAACCGGAATTTACTTCCAGCCTTTGATTGAGAGGTCGGATCTTTTAGGTTTCGGTCTCATTTGAAAGAGCGCGCCCTGGCCGATCGAACAGTTGGTCGCCAGCCAAAAGCAAACCACACAGTCCGGTGCTGAAAGAGTCTATATTCAGCACATTCAGCACCTAGCGCTTTTCTTCTCTTTTTGAGTTTTTAAGAGCCAGTTCGCGAGAGAATCGACCACGTATGTATGTATGTATGTATGTATGTATGTATGTATGTATGTATGTATGTATGTATGTATGTATGTATGTATGTATGTATGTATGTATGTATGTATGTATGTATGTATGTATGTATGTATGTATGTATGTATGTATGTATGTATGTATGTATGTATGTATGTATGTATGTATGTATGTATGTATGTATGTATGTATGTATGTATGTATGTATGTATGTATGTATGTATGTATGTATGTATGTATGTATGTATGTATGTATGTATGTATGTATGTATGTATGTATGTATGTATGTATGTATGTATGTATGTATGTATGTATGTATGTATGTATGTATGTATGTATGTATGTATGTATGTATGTATGTATGTATGTATGTATGTATGTATGTATGTATGTATGTATGTATGTATGTATGTATGTAT